>JARQOC010003590.1:0-15411 GCA_033576535.1 Allobates femoralis | reverse complement strand
TTTTCCCCCAAAATTTTTGCCCAAAATTTTTTTCCCCAAATTTTTGCCCAAAATTTTTTTCCCCAAAATTTTTTCCCAAATTTTTTTTCAAAATTTTTTTCCCCAAAAATTTTTTTCCCAAAATTTTTTTCCCCCAAAACTTTTTTCCCAAAAACTGAAAATAACTGAAAATAACTGAAAATAACTGAAAAACTGAAAATACTGAAAAAAACTGAAAATAACTGAAATAACTGAAAATAATAACTGAAAATAACTGAAAACTCCAAAATTTATTTTACCAAAATAATAAAAAATTTTTCAAATAAAAATTTTTTCCAAATTTTTTCCACAAAATTTTTTTTCCCCAAATTTTTTTCCCAAAATTTTTTCCCCAAAATTTTTTTTCCCCCAAAATTTTCCAATTTTTTCCCAAAATTTTTTTCCCCAAAATTTTTTTCCCAAAATTTTTTTCCCCCAAAATTTTTTTCCCAAAATTTTTTTCCCCCAAAATTTTTTTTCCCAAAAAATTGCAAAATTTTTTCACAGAAAAAAAATCCGAAAATAACTGAAAATAACTGAAAATAACTGAAAATAACTGAAAAAACTGAAAATAACTGAAAATAACTGAAAATAACTGAAAATAACTGAAAATCACTTTCACATTGCAACATTGAACATGCACATTGCACATTCACTCACTTGCACATTGCAACATTGCACCATTGCAACATTGACAATGCACATTGCAACATTGCAACATTGCACCATTGCACATTGCAACATTGCACATTGCACAACATTGCAACAATTGCAACATTGACTTGCAAACATTGCACCATTGACCATTGCAAATTGCAAATTTGCACCATTGCCCATTGCAACATTGCACCATTGCACATTGCAACATTGCACCATTGCAAATTGCACCATTGCGCCAAAATTGCAACATTGCACATTGCAAACATTGCACCATTGCAAATTGCACATTGCAAACATTGCACATTGCAAATTGCAACATTGCACCATTGCAACATTGCAACATTGCACCATTGCAACATTGCACCATATGCACATTGCACATGCAACATTGACAAACATTGACATTGCAACATTGCACATTGCAACATTGCACATTGCACATTGCACCATTGCAACATTGCAACATTGCACATTGCACAACATTGCACCATTCACATTGCAACATTGCACCATGCAACATTGCAACTTCACATTGCAACATTGCAACTTGCAACATTGCACATGCACATTGCAAATCAATTGCACCATTGAACATTGAAATTGACATTGAACTTGCACATGAAAATTGCACTTGCAATGCAACATTGCACCATTCACATGCAAATTGCACATTGCAATTGCCATAACATTCACATTGCAACATTGCACATTGCCCAATTTTCCCATTCAAATTTGCAAATTTGCACCTTCAAATTCAATTTCACCAATTTTCCAACATTCCCAATTGTCCAAATTTTCACCATTACATTCAACATTAAACATTGCAAATTGAAAATTCACATTGAACATTGACATTGACATTGAAAATTGCACAATTGCAAATTGCACAATTTTTTCACCAAATTTTTTTTCCAAAATTATTTTCCCAAATTTTTTTTTCCCAAAATTTTTTTTCCCAAAATTTTTTTCCCAAATTTTTTTCCCAAATTTTTTTCCAAATTTTTTTCCCAAATTTTTTCCCAAAATTTTTTTCCCATTCCAAATTTTTTTCCCCCAAAATTTTTTTTCCCAAATTTTTTTCCCAAAATTTTTTTTCCCAAAATTTTTTTCAAATTTTTCCCAAATTTTTTTCCAAAATTTTTTTTCCCCAAAATTTTTTCCAAAATTTTTTCCCCAAATTTTTTTCCCAAATTTTTTTCCCAAATTTTTTTCCAAAAATGCAAAATTTTTTCCCAAAATTTTTTCCCCAAAATTTTTTCCCAAAATTTTTTTCCCCAAAATTTTTTTCCCAAAATTTTTTTTCCCAAAATTTTTTCCCCAAAATTTTTTTCCAAAATTTTCCCAAAATTTTTTTCCCCCAAAATTTTTTCCAAATTTTTTCCCCCAAAATTTTTTCCAAATTTTTGTTCCCAAAAAAATAAGTGAAAATAACAGAAAAAACTGAAAATAACTGAAAATAAAACTGCAAATAACTGAAATAAAACTGAAAATAACTGAAAATAATGAAAATAAGTTAAAATAACTGAAATAACTGAAAATAACTGAAAAACTGAAATATAATGAAAATAATGAAAATAACTGAAAATACTAAAAAAACTGAAAATAATGAAAATAAGTGAAAATAAAACTGAAAATAACTGAAAAAACTGAAAAACTGAAAATAACTGAAAATAACTGAAAAAATGAAAAAAACTGAAAATAACTGAAAATAACTGAAAAAACTGAAAAATGAAATAACTGAAAATAACTGAAAAAACTGAAAATATCTATTCCCAAATTTTTTTCCCCAAAATTTTTTTCCCAAAATTTTTCCAAAATTTTTTTCCCCCAAAATTTTTTCCCAAAATTTTTTCCCCAAAATTTTTTTCCCCAAAATTTTTTTCCCAAAATTTTTTTCCCCAAAATTTTTTCCCCAAAATTTTTCCAAAATTTTTTCCCCAAAATTTTTTTCCCAAAATTTTTTCCTTTTCCCCCAAAATTTTTTCCAAATTTTTCCCCCAAAATTTTTTCCAAAATTTTTTCCCCCAAAATTTTTTTCCCAAATTTTTTTCCCAAAAAATAAGTGAAAATAACAGAAAAAACTGAAAATAACTGAAAAAAACTGATATAACTGAAAAAACTGAAAATAACTGAAAATAATGAAAATAACTGAAAATAACTGAAATATAACTGAAAAATAACTGAAAAACTGAAAATAATGAAAATAACTGAAAAAAACTGAAAATATGAAAACTGAAAAACTGAAAATAACTGAAAAACTGAAAAAATATGTGAAAAATGAAAATAATGAAAATAACTGAAAAACTGAAAAAAATGAAAATAACTGAAAATAACTGAAAGAAAATCTATTCCAATTTTTTCCAATTTTTCCCAATTTTCTAAATTTTTCCAAATAATCCAATTTTTTCCCAAAATTTTTTTCCCAATTTTTTCCAAAAAAAATAAAAAAAAAAAAATAATCTCAAATTAAAATAAAATATGAAAGTTAACAAAACTGAAAATAAAAATGAAAAATAAAAATACAAAAACTGAAAAAAGAAAAATGAATAAATGAATAAGAAAACGAAAAAGAAAAAAATAATAAATGAAAATAGAGAAAAGAAAAAACTGAAAACTAATTTTTCCAAATTTTTTTCCCCCAAAATTTTTTTCCCCAAATTTTTTCCCCAATTTTTTTCCCCAAAAATTTTTTCCCAAATTTTTTTCCCAAATTTTTTTCCCAAAATTTTTTCCCCAAATTTTTTTCCCAAAAATTTTTCCCAAATTTTTTTCCAAAAATTTTTTTTCCCAAAAAATTTTTTTTTTTTTTCCCAAAAATTTTCAAAAACTGTCAAAAAAAAAATGAAATAACTGAAAACTGAAACGATGAAATACTGAAAAACTGAAAAAACTGAAATCCATTCCAATTTTTTCCAATTTTTCCCAAATTTTTTCCCCCAAAATTTTTCCCAAATTTTTTTTCAATTTTCCCAAATTTTCCCCAAAATTTTTTCCCAAATTTTTTCCCCAAATTTTTCTAAATATTTTCCCAAACTTTCCCCAAATTATTCACCAAAATTTTTTTTCCCAAATTTTTTCCCAAATTTTCCAAATTTTCCCAAAATTTTTCAAATTTTTCCCCCAAATTTTCCACAAATTTTTCCCAAATTTTTTTCCAAATTTTTTTCCAAAAAAAATAAGAAAACAGAATAATGAAAAAATTAAACTGAAAAATAACTGAAATAAATGAAAAAAACTTGAAATACGAAAATGAAAATAATGAATCTAATTAAACTGAAAATTGAAGAAATGAAAAAATTGAAATTAAAATGAAAATGAAGAAATTGAAAATAACTGAAAACTGAAAAATGAAATAACGAAATTAATGAAAAATGAAATCATTTTCCCAATTTTTCCCCCAAATTTTCCCCAAAATTTTTTTCCAAAAATTTTTTCCAAATTTTTCCCTTTCCCAAAATTTTTTCAAATTTTTCCCCCAAATTATTCCCCAAATTTCCCCCAAATTTTCCAAATTTTCCCCAAAATTTTCCCAAATTTTTTCCCCAAATTTTTCCCCAAAATTTTCCCCAAATTTTCCAAAATTTTTTCCCCAAATTTTCAAATTTTGTTCCCAAAAAATTGAAATACAGAAAATGAAAATAAACTGAAAAAACTGATATATGAAATAATGAAATACTGAAAAACTGAAAAACTGAAAACTGAAATAACTGAAAAAAATGAAATATGAAAAAATGAAAAAACTGAAAAAATGAAAATTCTTTCCCAATTTTTTTTCCAATTTTTTTCCAAATTTTTTCCCCAATTTTTTCCAAAATTTTTCCCAAATTTTTTTCCCCAAAATTTTTTCCAAATTTTTCCCAAAATTTTTCAAAATTTTTTTCCCCAAAAAATTAAAAAATTTCAAAAAATTTTCAAAAATTTCAATTTCAAAAATAAATTGAAAATAGTGAAAAAAACTGAAAAACTGAAAAAAACGAAATATGAAATAATGAAAAACTAAAATAATGAAAAATGAAAAAAATGAAAAACTGAAAAACTAAAATAATTTTTCCAAAATTTTTTCCCAAATTTTTCCCCAAAATTTTCCCAAATTTTTTCCAAAATTTTTTTCCCCAAATTTTTTCAAATTTTTTCCCAAATTTTTCCCCAAATTTTTCCCAAAATTTTTTCCAAATTTTTCCCCCAAATTTTTTTCCCAAAATTTTTTCCCCAAATTTTTCCCAAATTTTTTCCCCAAATTTTTTCCAAAATTTTTTTCAAAATTTTTTTCCCCAAATTTTTTTCCCCCAAAATTTTTTTCCACAAATTTTTTCCCCAAAATTTTTTTCCAAATTTTGTTCCCAAAAAAATAGTGAAATACAGAAAAAACTGAAAAAAACTGAAAAAAACTGAATTAACTGAAAAAATGAAAAAAATGAAAATAGTGAAAAAAGTTAAAAACTAAAATAACTGAAAATACTAAAAGAAAAACTGAAATAATGAAAATAATGAAAAATAACTGAAAATATGAAAAAATGAAAAACTTAAAAAAAATGAAATAATGAAAATAAGTGAAATAATAAAATACTGAAAAATGAAAAAATGAAAATGAAAATAAGGAAAAAAAAAATACTGAAAAATGAAAAAATGAAAAAACTGAAAAAAAAAAAAAACTGAAAAAATAAAATTTTAAAAAAATTTTAAAAAATTTTAAAAAAAATTTTCCCAAAATTTTTTTCCCCAAATTTTTTCCCCCAAATTTTTCCCAAAATTTTTCCCCCAATTTTTTCCAAAAATTTTTTTCCCAAAATTTTTTCCAAAATTTTTCCCCAATTTTTCCCCCAAATTTTTTCCCCAATAATTTTGTTCCAAAAAAAAAGTGAAAATAACAGAAAAAATGAAAAAACTGAAAAAAAACTGAAAATACTGAAATAACTGAAAAAACTGAAAAAACTGAATAAACTGAAAATACTGAAAAAACTGAATAAGTGAAAATAACTGAAAAAAATGAAAAAAATGAAAATCATTATTCCCAAATTTTTTTTCCCAAATTTTTTTCCCAAAAAAAATTTTTTTCTTTCCCCCAAAATTTTTTTCCCAAAATTTTTTCCCCAAAATTTTTTTCCCCCAAAATTTTTTCCACAAATTTTTTTCCCAAAAAATATTGTAATACACAAATTTGAACCCAAAAAAAAAATAACTGAAAATAACTGAAAAAACTGAAAAAAAAAACTGAAAATAACTGAAAAATAACTGAAGAAAAAAAACTGAAAATAACTGAAAATAATGAAAATAACTGAAAATAACTGAAAAAACTGAAAAAACTGAAAATTATGTGAAAAATAAGGGGAAAATAACTGAAAAAAAACTGTTAAAAACTGAAAAAAATGAAAATAACTGAAAAAACTGAAAAACTGAAAATCATTATTCCCAAAATTTTTTTCCCCCAAAATTTATTCCCCCAAAATTTTTCCCCAAAATTTTTCCCAAAATTTTTTTCCCCAAAATTTTTTCTTAAAATTTTTTTCCCCAAAATTTTTTCCCCAAAATTTTTTTCCCCCAAAATTTTTTCCCAAAATTTTTTTCCCCAAAATTTTTTTCCCCCAAAATTTTTTCCCCCCAAAATTTTTCCCCCAAAATTTTTTTTTTCCCCCAAAATTTGTTTCCCAAAATTTTTTTCCAAAATTTTTTTCCCCCAAAATTTTTTTCCCCCAAAATTTTTTTCCACAAATTTTTTTCCCCAAAATTTTTTTCCAAAATTTTTGTTCCCAAAAAAATAAGTGAAAATAACAGAAAAAACTGAAAATAACTGAAAAATAAAACTGAAAAACTGAAAAATGAAAATAGTGAATAATTATAACTGAAAATAACTGAAAATAACTGAAAAATAAATACGAAAATAACTGAAAATAACTGAAAAAATGAAAATAAGTGAAAATAAAACTGGAAAATAACTGAAAAATAAAATGAAAAAACTGAAAATAACTGAAAATAATGAAAATAAGTGAAAAAAAAATTAAATATAAAAACTGAAAATAAAAACTGAAAATAATACTGAAAAATAAATTTTAAAATTTTTTTCCAAAATAACCGAAAATTTTTAAACAAAATTTTTTTCCCCCAAATAAATTTTTGAAAATAAATTTTTGAAAATAAGTGAAAATAACTGAAAAAAACTGAAAATAAACTGAAAAAATAATAAGTGAAAATAACTGAAATAACTGAAAATAACTGAAAAAACTGAAAATAACTGAAAATAAAGTGAAATACTGAAGAATAAGTGAAAAATAATTTGAAAAAAACTGAAAAACTGAAATTATATTCCAAAAAATATTTTTTCCACTAAAAAATTTTTTCCAAAATTTTTTTCCCAAAATTTTTTTTCCAAACCAAAATTTTTTTTCCAAAATTTTTTCCCCAAAAATTTTGGGGTTTTTCCCCAAATTTTTTCCCAAAATTTTTTTCCCCCCCCAAAATTTTTTTCCCCAAAAATTTTTTCCCCCAAAATTTTTTTCCCCAAAATTTTTTCCACAAATTTTTTTTCCCCCAAAATTTTTTTCCCCAAAATTTTTTTCCACAAATTTTTTTCCCCAAAATTTTTTCCCAAATTTTTGTTCCAAAAAAAATAAGTGAAAATAACAGAAAAAACTGAAAATAACTGAAAAATAACTGAAAATAACTGAAAAAACTGAAAATAACTGAAAATAAGTGAAAATAAGTGAAAACTAACTGAAAATAACTGAAAAAAACTGAAAATAAGTGAAAATAACTGAAAATACTGAAAAACTGAAAAAACTGAAAATAACTGAAAATAAACTGTAAAAATGAAAATAATGAAAATAACTGAAAATAACTGAAAAAACTGAAAAAAAATGAAAATTTTGAAAATAAGTGAAAATAACTGAAAATAATTTAAAACTGCAAAAAAATTGAAAATATACTGAAAATAACTCGAAAAAACTGCAAAATCATTTTTCCCAAATTTTTTTTCCCCAAAATTTTTTTCCCCCAAAATTTTTTCCCCAAAATTTTTTTCCCCAAAATTTTTTTCCAAAAAAATTTTTTTCCCAAAATTTTTGTTCCAAAAAAATAAGTGAAAATTAACAGAAAAAACTGAAAATACTGAAAAAAAAACTGAATTAACTGAAAATAACTGAAAATAACTGAAAAACTTGAAAAAAACTGATATTAAACTGAAAATATACTGAAAAAATTAACTGAATAAGTGAAAATAACTGAAAAAAACTGAAAAAACTGAAAATCATCTATTCCCAAATTTTTTTTCCCAATTTTTTCCCAAAAATTTTTTTCCCCAAAATTTTTTCCCAAATTTTTTCCCCCAAAATTTTTTTTCCCCCCAAATTTTTTTCCAAATTTTTTTCCCCAAAATTTTTTTTTCCAAATTTTTTTCCCAAAAAAATAAGTGAAAAAAAAAAAAAAACTGAAAAAAAACTGAAAAAACTAAAAAAAAAAACCTGAAAAAACTGGGAAAAAAAAAAAAAAAAAACTGAAAATAAGGTGAAAAAAATGAAAATAAAAAAAAAAAATGAAAAAAAACTGAAAATTAAAAAAAAAAAAAACTGAAGAAACTGAAAAAACTGAAAATATGTGAAAATAAGTGAAAATAACTGAAAAAAACTGTAAAAACTAAAAAAAAATGAAAATAACTGAAAAAAAACTGAAAAAATGAAAATCATTTTTCCCCAAATTTTTTTTCCCCAAAATTTTTCCCCCCAAAAATTTTTTTTTTCCCCCAAAATTTTTTTTTCCCCAAAAAAAAAAACCCCCCAAAATTTTTTCCCCCCAAAATTTTTTTTTCCCAAAAATTTTTTTTCCCCAAAATTTTTTTTCCCCCCAAATTTTTTTTCCCCCAAAAATTTTCCCCCCAAAAATTTTTTTTTCCCCCAAAATTTTTTCCCCAAAATTTTTTTCCCAAAATTTTTTCCCCCAAAAATTTTTTTCCCCCCAAAATTTTTTCCCAAAATTTTTTTTCCCCCCAAAATTTTTTTTCCAAAATTTTTTTTCCCCAAAAAAATAAGTGAAAATAACAGAAAAAAAAATTGAAAAAACTGAAAAAAAAAATGAATTTAATAAAAAAAAAAAAATAATAAAAAAAAAAATAAAAAAAAATGAAAAAAAAAATTAAAAATAAATGGGAAAATAACTAAAAAAAAACTGAAAAAACTGAAAAATTTTTTTTTTTAAAAAACCCCCTTTTTTTTAAATTTTTTTAAAATTTTTAAAAAAACCCTTTTGAAAAAAAATGAAAAAAAAGTAAAAAAACTAAAACTAAATTTAACTAAAAAAAAACTGAAAATACAAAAATAAGTGAAAAAAATTAAAATAAAACTAAAAAAAATGAAAATATGAAAAAATGAAAATAACTAAAAAATAAGTAAAAACTGAAAAAAAATGAAAAAAACTGAAAAATGAAAAAAGGGAAAAATATTAATAAATAAAAAATAAAAAAAAAAACTAAAAAAATAAAATAATGAAAAAATTTTTAAAATTTTTAAAAATTTTTTTAAATTTTTTCCCCCAAAAATTTTTTTTCCCCCCCAAAATTTTTTTTTTCCAAAATTTTTTTCCCCCAAAATTTTTTTCCCCAAAATTTTTTTTCCCAATTTTTTTCCCCAAAATTTTTTTCCCCCAAAATTTTTTTCCCCCAAAATTTTTTTTCCCAAAAATTTTTCCCAAAATTTTTGTTCCCCAAAAAAAATAATGAAAAAAAAAAAAAAAAATGAAAATACTGAAAAAAAAACTAAAAATAAAAAAAAAGAAAAATTAACTGAAAAAAAAACTGAAAATGAAAAAAAAAAATTAAAAATAAAAAAATTGAAAAAACTGAAAAACTGAAAAAAATGAAAAAAAAAAAATGAAAAAAAAACTGAAAAAAAAAAAACGGGGAAAAAATTTTCACCAAAAATTTTTTTTCCAAAATTTTTTTCCCCCCAAAATTTTTTCCCCCCCCAAAAATTTTTTTAAAAACCCAAATTTTTTTAAAATTTTTTCCCCCAAAAATTTTTTCCCCCCAATTTTTTTAATTTTTTTTTTCCCCCAAAAAATTTTTTCCCCCCAAAAAATTTTTTTTTCCCCCTTTTTTCCCAAAATTTTTTTCCCAAATTTTTTTCCCCCAAAATTTTTTCCCCCCCAAAATTTTTTTTTTAAAATTTTTTTTCCAAAATTTTTTTCCCAAAAAAAATTTTTTTCCCCAAAATTTTTTTTTCCAAAATTTTTTTCCCCAAATTTTTTCCCCCAAAAAAATTTTTTTTTTTTCCCCAAAATTTTTTTTTTTTTCCCAAAACCCCAAAATTTTTTTTCCAAAAAATTTTTTTCCCCAAAAAAAAAGTGAAAAAAACAAAAAAAAAACCTGAAAAAAAAATAAAAAAAAAACTGAAAATACCTGAAAAAATGAAAATAACTGAAATAATGAAAATAATGAAAAATAATAAAAAATAATAAAAAAAAACTGAAAAACTGAAAAAAAATGAAAATAGGGGAAAAAAAAAATAAGTGAAAAATAACTGAAAATAACTGAAAAATGAAAAAAAATGAAAATAATGAAATAACTGAAAAAACTGAAAAATATCTTTTCCCAAATTTTTTTCCCCAAAAATTTTTTCCCCCCAAATTTTTTTTCCCCAAAATTTTTTTTCCCCCAAAAATTTTTTCCCCAAAATTTTTTTTTCCAAAAATTTTTTTCCCCCCAAAATTTTTTCCCCCCCCAAAAATTTTTTTCCCAAAATTTTTTAAAATTTTTTCCCAAAATTTTTTCCAAAATTTTTTTAAAAACAAAATTTTAAAAAAAACAAAAAAAAAATTTGAAAATTGCCCAAAAAAAATAATGAAAAAAAAAAAATGAAAAAAATGAAAAAACTGAAAAAAAAAAACTGAAAAAACTAAAAAAATAAAAAAATAATTAACTGAAAAAAAACTGAAAAACTAAAAAGAAAAGTGAAATAACTGAAAAAAACTAAAAAAAAAAACTAAAAATATTACCCAAATTTTTTTCCCAAATTTTTTTCCCCAAAAATTTTTTTCCCCCAAAATTTTTTTCCAAATTTTTTTTTCCCCAAAAATTTTTTTTTCCCCCAAAATTTTTTTTTCCAAAATTTTTTTTTTCCCCTAAAATTTTTTTCCAAAAATTTTTTGTTCCCAAAAAAAAAAAGTGAAAATAACAGAAAAAAACTGAAAATAACTGAAAAAACAAAATAAAAAAATGAAAAAAAAAATAACTGAAAAAATAAGTGAAAAAAAAAACGGGGAAAAAAAAAAACTGAAGAAAATGAAAAAAACGAAAATATGTGAAAAAAAGTGAAAATAACTGAAAATAACGAAAAAACTAAAAAAAATGAAAATAACTGAAAAAAACTGAAAAAATAAAAATCATTTTTTCCCCCAAATTTTTTTCCCCCCAAAATTTTATTCCCCCCAAAATTTTTCCCCCCCAAAAAAATTTTTTTCCCCCCAAAAAAATTTTTTCAAAATTTTTTTCCCCAAAAATTTTTCCCCCAAAAATTTTTTTTCCCCCAAAAACCCCAAAAAATTTTTTTCCCCAAAATTTTTTTTTTCCCCCCAAAATTTTTTCCCCAAAATTTTTCCCCAAAATTTTTTTCCCAAATTTTTTCCCCCAAATTTTTTTCCAAAATTTTTTTCCCCCAAAATTTTCCCAAAATTTTTTTCCAAAAATTTTTTTTTCCCCCAAAATTTTTTTCCCAAATTTTGGTTCCCAAAAAATAAGTGAAAAAAAGGGAAAAAACTGAAAATAATGAAAAAATGATATAACTGAAAAAATGAAAATAACTGAAAAAAGTGAAATAAGTTAAAATAACTGAAAATAACTGAAAATAACTGAAAAACGGGAAAATAAGTGAAAATAATGAAAAAAACTGAAAATACCTGAAAAAACTGAAATTAGATGAAAATAAGTGAAATAAGTGAAAATAATGAAAAATGAAAAAAATGAAATTTTTTACCCAAATAAAAAATAAAATTTTTAAAAAATGTTCCCCCAAATTTTTTAAAATACCAAAAAATTTTTCAAAAAAAAAAATAAAAAAAAACAATTTTCAAAATTCAAAAAAATTTTTCAAAATTTTTTCAAAAAAATCTAAAATTTTTCCCAAATTTTTTTCCCAAAATTTTTTTCCCCCCAAAATTTTTTCCCCCAAAATTTTTTCCCCAAAATTTTTTTCCCCAAATTTTTTTCCCCCAAAATTTTTTTCCAAATTTTTTTCCCAAAAAATAGTGAAAATATCAACAAAATTTAAATCCAAAAAATTTTCAAAAATAAAAATATTTAACAAAATATTTTTAAAATATTGAAAAGAAAATAACTGAAAATAAAAAAGAAAATAACTGAAAATAACTGAAAAAACTGAAAAACTGAAAATAATGAAAATAATGAAAATAATAATATAACTGAAAAATAACTGAAATAACTGAAAATAATGAAAAAACTGAAAATAACTGAAAATAACTGAAAATAATGAAAAATAAACTAGAAAATAATGAAAATAAGTGAAACAAATATAATGAAAATAAACTGAAAATAACTGAAAATAAGTGAAAATAAGTTAAAATAATGAAATAACTGAAAATAATGAGAAAATAACAAATGAAAATAACTGAAAAAACTGAAAAAACTGAAATAATAATGAAAAATGAAAATAATGAAAATAATGAAGAACTGAAAAATGAAAATACTGAAAATAATGAAAAAACTGAAAATAACTGAAAAACTGAAATTTTCCCAAAAATTTTTTTCCCCCAAAATTTTTTCCCAAAATTTTTTTCCCCAAATTTTTTTCCCCCAAAATTTTTTCCCAAATTTTTTTCCCCCAAAATTTTTTTCCCCAAAATTTTTTCCCCCAAAATTTTTTTCCCCAAAATTTTTTCCCAAAATTTTTGTTCCCAAAAAATAAGTGAAAATAAAGAAAAAACTGAATAATAACTGAAAAAACTGAATATAAACTGAAAATAAACTGAAAATAACTGAAAAAAAATGAAAAAAACTGAATATAACTGAAAATAACTGAAAAAACTGAAGATAAGTGAAAATAACTGAAAAAAAACTGAAAAAACTGAAAATTTCCAAAATTTTTTTTCCAATTTTTCCAAATTTTAAATTTTTTAAAATTTCCAAAATTTTTCCCAAAATTTTTAAATTTTCCCAATTTTTCCAATTTTTTTCCAAATTTCCCAAAATTTTTTTCCAATTTTTCCAATTTTCCCAATTTTCCAATTTTTCCAATTTTTTTCCAAATTTTCCCCAATTTTTTCTCTATAAATATTTAAAATAATAAATTAAATAATAAAAATTAAATAATTAATTTTCAAATAATTTCCCATTTTTCAATTTTTCTTTTTCAATTTTTAATTTTTTTCAATTTTCAATTTTCCAATTTTTTTTGAAATAAAAATAAATTTAAATTGAAATTTAATGAAATCAAATTTTACTGAAAAATAAAAAAATGAATAATGAATAATAAATAATGAAAAAAATAAAATATTAAATCAAAATAAATTAAATTCAAATTCAAATTCCAATTTTTCCAATTTTTCCAAAATTTTTTCCAAATTTTTCAAATTTTTTCCAATTTTCCAAAATTTTTTTCCAAAAAATTAAAAAATATAAAATAAAAAAAAATACTGAAACAATCAAATAAAATGAAAATAATGAAAATAAAAATAAATATGAATAACTGAAAAATAAAACGAATAATATCAAAAAAATAAATCAATATAAATTAAATAAAAAAAAATAAAAATGAAATACTAAACAAAAAAAAAAAGAATATAAAAAACTAAACGAAATATAATATACAAATAGAAATTACAATTAAATTCCAAATTTTTTAAATTTTTTTCCCAAATTATTCCCAAATTTTCCCATTTTTTTCCCAAATTTCCCAATTTTTCCAAAATTCCCATTTCCCCATTTTCCAAATTCAAATAAAATCAATTTTTTTCAAAATTCAAAATAGAAAAAATGAAAAAATGAAAACTATAAACTGAAAAAAAATAAAATATAAAAAATTAAAAAAAAAAAAATAAAATAATAAAATAATGAAAAAACTAGAAAAAAAATAGAAAAAAGTGAAAATAAAAATATGAAAAATAAAAAAAAATGAAAATAACTGAAAAATAATCTGAAAATAAACTGAAATAATAAAAAATAAAAAAACTGAAAAAATATAAATAATTGAAATATTGAAAATAATTTAAAATATTAAAATTTTCCCAAATTTTTCCAAAATTTTTTCAAAATTAAAAATTAAATAATGAAAAATTATTAAAATAAAATATGAAAAAATGAAAACAAATTAAAAACTGAAAACTATAATACACAAAATTATTACGAAAATATTACAAAATTTTAAAACAAATTTCCCAAAATTTACAAAATTTTTACCTAAAATTATTTCAAAATAATCAAAAATTACAAATATTAATTTTCCCAAAATTTTTTCCCCAAATTTTTTTCAAAAAAAAAGAAAATTTCACTAAAAAATAAAATTTTTAAAATTTTTACCAAATTTTTTAAAAATTTTTTCCAAAAATACAAATTTAACCCAAAATATTACAAAATTTTTCACAAAAATACAAAATTTTTCCAAATTTTTTTCCCAAAATTTTTTCAAAATTTTTAAACAAAATTTTTCAAAAAATTTAAATCAAAAAAATTAAAAATGAAAAAATAAATACCAAAAAATTTAAACTGAAAATATTTCCAAAATTTTTTTCCCCAAAAATTTTTCCCCAAAATTTTTCCCAAAATTTTAAAAAATTTTTTTTACCAAATTTTTTTAAATTTTTTCCCAAATTTTTTCCCCCAAATTTTTTAATTTTTCAAAATTTTTTTCCCCAAAATTTTTTCCCAAAATTTTTTCCCCCAAATTTTTTCCCAAATTTTTTCCAAAATTTTTTTCCCCATAATTTTTCAAAATTTTTTTCAAATTTTTTTTTCCAAATTTTTTCCCAAAATTTTTTCCAAAATTTTTTTCCCCAAAATTTTGTTCAAAATATTTCAAAATAAATAAAAAAAGAAAAACTGAAAATAAAAAAATGAAAATAACTAAAAACTGAAATACTGATAAAAAATAAAAAAAATAATGAAAAATTGAAATAAATGAAAACAAAAAATTGAAAATTTGAAAATACGAAAAATTAAAAAACTGAAAAAACTGAAAAATGAAAAATGATAAACCAAATAACTGAAAATATTCAAAATTTTTCCCAAAATTTTTTCCAAAATTATTTAAAATTTTTTCCCAAAAATTTTCAAAATTTTTCCCAAAATTTTTTCCCCAAATTTTTTTTCCAAAATTTTTTTCCCCCAAAATTTTTCCCAAAATTTTTTCCCCCAAAATTTTTTCCCAAAATTTTTTTCCCCCAAAATTTTTTTCCCAAAATTTTTTCCCCAAAATTTTTTTCCCAAATTTTTTTTTCCAAAATTTTTTCCACAAATTTTTTATTCCCAAAAAATAGTGAAAATAACGAAAAAAATGAAAATAACTGAAAAAATGAAATAACTGAAAAAATGAAAAATAAAAATTTTCATATTAAAATTGAAAATACTAAATAATGAAAAAGAAAAAAAAATAGAAAAAAGAAAAAGAAAAAGGAAAATAAGAAAAAATGAAAAAAATAACTGAAAAATGAAAAAAAAAATTATAAAATAAAACTAAAATTTTAAAATAAAAAAAAAATAAAAAAGAAAAACAAAAAAATTTTAAACTTTGAAAAATTTTG
>JARQOC010003589.1:0-15414 GCA_033576535.1 Allobates femoralis | reverse complement strand
TGCTGTCTAATGGTGACCTACAGCACTCTTACTGTAAGTTGCATGAAATGTTAATGCAATTTGTGCTTTACTTGCAGTAGTTGCGGCACATGTGCTTTCAACAGTTTCAACTGCCAAAATCACAGTTAGCTTTGATTTTTAGTGGTTGCATTTAGTCAACCTGTTAAAGCTGTGCTTGCCGTATTTACTACAAGCTAATTTCAAGTTCCATATACATTACATGTTACTTGCTAAAAGTGAGCTGTAGGTAGGTCCTTTGGTGCAAAGTGCAGAAATTGTATTTGGTTATTCTACACCTTCTGCAAATAGCCAAAAAATATCTGCTTTAAAAGGAGTCTAACTATTAATTATTAGGGGTAGAGTAGAGTAGGTCCCACCAGTTGTAAGGCTACCTTCCCGTGGTTGGTGGGGAAACATGTACTGGCTCAATCATAGATTATTAATATTCATATATAAATTGAATATACGTAGTCTGTACAAAACATCAGTGCCAGTATCTGTACGAAAAGCCTTGCCTTAGAATCATGACATGTACTACACTGATATATACCATACAAACATTGGTAGTTGATAGATAGATATCATGTCTTATGTGCATTATTGTCAAATTTGAATGAATAATGTATATATGCATGCTACATTCCCGATTCTTTACAATTGAGCCGCCATCTATCATGGAATAATTGGATTATTAGTTAAAAATCTAATTTAATAAACTATACACCAGTTCTAGAATCCCGATGCAATCGCATCGGGCTCACAGCTAGTATATATATATTATTTGACACATTTTTCACTCCATTGACATTAAACATATATTCTTGATTCATTTGGTTCTCTGTTATTACTCTATATAATACACCTTATAAGTAGTCATGTGCAGTATATATTTTTTTGAATGTTACCATGTGATCTTTATAGACTTTATAGTTTTTTTAGATATAGTCAACCTTTATCTAATTGGGTCCCACCTCTTTGTATTATTTCAGAGTTCAATATGAAATAATTATATATACAGTCTTTGTAAGTATTATGCCGCTGCTATAATAGGTTCCGTGCTGTATTTATGACCTTTTGTATTCTGATGCAGTCATGTGACTACACATATTTGGCTGTGATACGTCACTTCCAGTTGCAGGATCAAGCCCACCCGAGGGTACAAGTATAATAACTGCATATTAGATTGACACCACTTTATTATTGTACGGATCAGGGACCGCATTAACGTACATTGAATTCTTTGGTCATTAAATATGTGGTAGATCTGATGTACCTGAGTTGTGCCCTATGACCCTGTGATGTAATTTCCGTCATCATGGTGGCACTCATCATCTAAATGGTGGACGCTATGTCCATCATATATGCCGGCAAGTAACTCTGTGTCCCACCTTTTGATGTTCTTTTGATTGGGGGATATTTGAAACATTCCGCTGTGGCATCCAACGACATATCCGCTAATATGACGGCACCCATTAGTATAAGTGTGTCACAACTGTTCCCTATGATATCTTCAGTTTATGAATGTTATGACATAAAAAAAAGCTCAATATAAATATCAATCCTTACCCCTGACAAAGGCGAAACACGCATTGACTAAGTCTCCTTTTGATTGGTAAGTTCATAATATATAATATTATATATTGATAAGTTCAATAATAAATGGCATTGCATTTTGAATAGAAGTTACTCTATCCTTGCTTTTGATTTATTCATTTCGCTGTCTATATAGGGTATCTATTTATATTTAGTACATAGACTCTCAGCCTGTACTGAACAACTCTGGTGCTGTATAGATATTTTTCCTTTATTTATATGTTCCATGCGATTTTTTTCTGCACAATGTATTTATTACGCATTGATAGGGTATACTGCATTTTTCAAATATAAGATGCACTGGACCATAAGATGCACCCATGTTTTACAGGTGAAAAATAGAGAAAAAAATATTTGAAGCATAAAATGTGGTAAAATATTAATAACATAAATAACATACTAATATATGTTATGTTATTATATACAATAGTATGTTATTTAGTTGGAAGCTATATGCAGAAGATGGTGCTGCGGGACCGGAGTGGTGTCTGTGAAGTACTATATGAAGACACTGGAAGGTGAGTATAAGAATGGGGGCATTGAGTTTATATTCAAAGCACCACTCCAGTGCTGAATAAAACCCACTGGAGTGCTACTCTAAGGTCCCATGGGAGAACTATAACACCCAGCATGTCCTGCAGCTCCTATGGCATGCTGGGAGTTATAGTTCACCATAGCAGTGGTTGTGTGCTTGTATATACAATAATTTATTAACATTTATTAACGGGCGGCACGGTGGCTCAGTGGTTAACACTGCAGACTTGCAGCGCTGGAGTCTTGGGTTCAAATCCCAACATCTGCAAGGAGTTTGTATGTTCTCCCTGTGTTTGTGTGGGTTTCCTCTGTGCACTCTGGTTTCCTCCCACATTTCAAAGACATGCTGATAGGATGTTTAGATTGTGAGCCCCAAGTGTTGCAAAATGTATGTAAAGTGCTATGGAATTAATAGTGCTATATAAATGAATAAATAATATTATATGATATATTGTTATTTCATTCTTAACTTTGACAAGGTGTGCTCACTCACATTAAGTCCACTTTTGGACACCAGGAAAGCTCTTCAGGATCTTTAGTGACATAGTGATGCTCCAGCCCTGAATGTTCATATGACAGCACAGTGCCCTGCCTCTTCATTACATCACTGCAGGTCCTATAAGGAGATTCTTCCTTCATTCTAGTTCAGTGTCTGCAGGATCCTTCAGTGATGTAATGCGCCGGGAGGGCTCTGTGCTGTGATGCTCCAGCCCACCCTTTTCATTACATCACCACAGGTCTTCCAGGCACTGAAACAGAAAAAAGGAAGCATCTCTCCATACAGGACCTGCAGTGATGTAATGAAGAGGAAGGGCCCTGTGCTGACATGTGATGCTCCAGCCTGCCCTCTTCATTACATCACTGCAGGTCCTGTAAGGGTACCTTTACACGCCGCAATATTTGGTGGCGATAGGAGGCAATCTAACGTGCATGTGCACTTTTTCATGGTCGCCTCAGATCGACGATGGCGCTTTTACACTCCACAATTTCGTCCTCAACCTAAGGCGATGTGTCGCCCCGGAAATCGCCTACCCCACAGTGGAACCAATCCGGTGGAGTTCCCTCGCCGCTTCACATGCCGCAATCCCCAAAGGAATGTGGGCGTACATGTTCAGCGCTGCGAGAACATAGGCGTGGCAGACGGGTGTATACCGCACCCCAAACACGTTGATTCGACAACACAATAGCATTATGATTGGGCAGCCTGCACTGGAAGGCTGGCTAATACATGACGCCATTGCCATTGTGTGGTAGTGAATGGACAGCTGTTCAAATATGGCGCTGTGTCAAGTAACAGCCAATGGGGACACAGTAGCCACCATCAATCGTCGCTGACGGAGCGCAGACTCCAGCACGCTGTGGCAGGCCTACGGGAAATCAATAGGCGACGCAGATTCCATCACTATCGCCCGTTCACACGACAAAAACAGTGAATCTCGCCTTCATGATTGCCTCTGATTTTGGAGCAGTGCTGTGAAATCGGAACCAGGTGACAGATCTTTTATCGCCACAAAATTCCCAAATTACACGCCGCAACTGGGAGGCAATTTGATGGCGATGGTGCCAGGGCGACATATCGCCAGCAATATTCCTTGTCGCGGTTGCGGCGTGTAAAGGTACCCTAAGGAGATTCTAACGCTGAGCTCTTCAGTATGCTGTGCCTGGCCGGCCCTGTCACTGCAGTGACACTCCCTCCTGGCCAGGCACAACTGCTCCAGCTCCCCAGCCACAGCAGAAATCCGGCTGGGGCAACCACATGTGATCGATGTTTAAAGTTAAGAAATATTCATTGGCTGCTTGACAGGTGGGCGTGGAAACCCGCCCCAAAACAAGTTAATATTAGAGTAGGTTTAAGCATTGGCAACACTTGGTTCCCTAGCCATTAGATACCTGCAGCAGAGACCTTTTCCTCCCTTCTATGCTCACAGTTCACCACTGCCCCTCCCCACAGCAAGACCAGGCATACATTCGGACTATAAGACGCACCCCCCACTTTCCTCCAAAACTTGGAGGAAAAAAGTGTGTCTTATGATCCGACAAATATGGTATACACGAATTTTTTTTATGTCTTACCAGTCAAATACCTGCTAGGTGCTGCTATGTTGGTATGTTTTTTTTATCCTCTTTATCTATAAAATAGCTGTGTAATAAACTTTATACTTTTTAAAAAAAATAATATTTTTTTGCACATCACAATTTATTTGTAGGATGTTCTCATTGTTGTGGCTCAAATAGAATTGTCTTTCTTACTTGCTCCTAATTTGCGAATGTTATCTTATAGTGAAGTAGGGCAGTCACATATTCTGAGGTTAGGAACCAGGAGAGCACGACAAGACAAAGGGGAAAAATAGACATAGTAAGGTCACAGTCAAAGGTCAGTTTACCGGGAGGGTAGTGAATCAGAACAAAGGAACAAGAAAAAAGGATGGTTAGACACAGTCAAGGTCAGGCAGCAAAAGATCTATTCAAAGAGTACAGATGCAAGAGGCCAACTAGCACAACAGGGCTGAAAACTACAACTGGCATTGTTCAGGGAAAAGCTACACAGCTAAAAGGCTGCACAATTACAGAAGACAAGGAACACCTCCGAACCCAGCACCTCACTGAACGATACTGGGCGTTAATCAGAATACTGATGAAAGGCAATAATTCTGGTATTATTTAGGAGCGCTTAGTAAAGAGAAGCAGATACCAATAATTAAAGTAAACCTGTTTATTCTGGTTTGTCCACTACGCGCGTTTCAACAGCGGCCTGCTTTCTTCCTCATTCCCAGCCAAGGCGCAGGAAACGCTGGCAGCACTCCAGGGAGAGTGCTAAATTCTGCTCACAGGGCTAGACCCAACATTGAAAGGGGACATACCTGGAGGCAACTACATGAGCAGATGTTCTACTAATGATCATACAAATGATGCATATATATTGTGTGCATTATAACAAGAAACCACTACAGGGGAGAAATTCCTCTTGAAACTCTACAAAAAAAGCCTTCACAGGACTAGATGATCCTCTGGGTGCAAACATAAAAGACAGCGATACTTTGATAAAGATCACGGAGTTGTGATCGAAACGTCAGCCAGATCGCAGATTGTCTTTATACACTAAAGGAAAATAAACACATATCTTCACCTTGAAAAACTTTTGAGTGTGCAGTGTTCTTTGAACTATATATGATATTGAGACCCAAGGGCCTCATACACTAGCACCTCAACAACTTCCAGTAGGTGTGCACGCCAATCACCATAATTATTGAACTTCCTCAGGTGGGAATCCCCACCTGAGGAAGACAGCAGGCCGCTGTTGAAACGTGCGTAGTGGACAAACCAGAATAAACAGGTCTACTTTAATTATTGGTATCTGCTTCTCTTTACTGAGCGCTCCTAAATAATACCAGAATTATTGCCTTTCATTACCATTATCCCTTATGGGATCTGGCTGGAGCTGCACAGTAGTGAGGAAGCTTAGTTAGAGAATTAAAGAACCCTGATGTCAGATATCCCTGGTTAGAAGACCTAGGCGGAACACGTGACCTAAGGAGACGGCTTGGAGCGGCGACGCTTGGAGCGATACATTGGAATCAGCAGCTACACGCTGACACCGTGGTTGTGCACGGACAGCACAACCAGTCCAGGTGAGTGGTGATTACCGCCACTAACAATATATCCCCATTAGACCACCAGGTATTATTCAAGATTGCGCCTCTCATTTTTGTAATTTCAAATCAGAATACTGATAACTCAGCACATCCCAGCTCCAAATTGGATGACTGACCTGTCAATCACCCAGCTCATCATACCTTGAAGACAGAAGGGAGAAATTGTGACACCAGCTTGCTCTCAACTCCTGTTAAGGAGTTCAACTGAAAAGGTCTTTCACCACTATCTAACAGACACAACTAACAGAGGTTTTCACCTCCACTTCCAGACACTAAATGAGGCAGGTGAGATGCCTTTTATTGCTGGTCCAAATCCAAAAACTTAAGGGAATAGCTTGACCCACCCTTTGCTAAAACCCAGATCCAAAATTCAGGCCCATTACTGTAAAAAGTCTCTCAGAATTTTATGTGCATGAGCTGGCTTCTCTAGGTTCTACTTCACCAAGGCCTGCTACCTCAGTGACACATACATCCCATCCAGGACCTGTCCTGCTGACACCTTAAGCTTCCCCACTTGTAAAGTGTTTACAATTTCATAAAACCTTTAAAAATAGATTTTTTTTAATTTATGGTACTTACGTAATGGTGTCAATCATATCCAATCCCATTTCAACACAGCAATGCGCATGATCAGTCTTCGGCTGTGTTAGTCCAGAAACACAGTAATAACAATCTCCAAGAATCTTTATTCTTCTGCAGTGGTTTTCCTGTTGCAAATTACAATAGTTCATGATTGTAAATAATTTATAATATAAAGACCTTTTCTATTACATTAAAGTTATAATGCTGATTAAAAATAAGTTCAGAAACTTTGGAGTTCTGTCCATTCAAACATTCAAAATATATTACTTTTGTGATAATCACATTATTTTATTAGACATTTAAATAGACAGTGACACAAACCTTTTGTTACCCTATCTGAGAGCAGAATGATGATGTGGGGGGGGGGAATGATTCCAGTGATGTATCACTTAAGGCAGCCGTCACACGGGACGATTTCTTGCGCGATATCGTTTAAGCGATCTCCTTTTTGATCGCTTAAGCGATATCGGGCAAGAAATCGTTGCATGTAATCAAGCGATTTACGATGTTAAATCGCTTGATCGTGACATCGCTGATCTGAGGTCCGGTTCTCAGATCTAGCGATGAACGATATCACGATCTCCTTCATCGTGGTGTATAACACCACGATGAACGATCTCCCAGCGCAGAGCCTATGCTGGGAGATGGTAACTATGGTACACGTCGGGTAACTAAGCGACGCGCGGCGCCTAGTAACCCGATGTGTACCATAGTAACGAGCGAGATCGCGGCTCCGCATCGCTGGTGAGTCTGTCTGTGTGACAGCTCACCAGCGATGTGAGCGATATTGTAAGCGATTGCGCGTGCACGTGATCGCTTACAATATCGCTAAAGATATCTGTGCGTGTGACGGCCGCCTTACTGAGATTATTGCTGTCATATTGATAAAATCACTGCTTTATCTGCTGTAGATCTAGCATTTCTATGAATGCTGATCTCTAAATAACCCTGACCACACGACTGATTTCTGCCTATGCAAATGTCCGGCCCAGGCCCGGGGGCAACTCGGACACTCAGGGCAGCGGTGCCTGAGGCCGTGGGCCTGGGGGAGCAGTGAAAAATGGGGAAAAAGAAAATAATAAATATATCAAGTCGTGACGCCGCCTGTAGGTTCTGGTGATGGCACCGGTGCTGCTTGAGCCTCCGGGGTGATGGGCGGCAGCAAGATGGAGTGGCTCCCTACAGGAGAAGCGGGGTCCCCGGGGCTGTGAGTTGTAATGGTGGAATATGGTAGCACAGTCGTTTCTGTGCAAGGTTGGAATAGGGGAGCGCAGTCGGTGTGGTGCAGATGGAAGGAGGGACACGCACACATAAAAGTCTTTTGGTACCTTTACTGATGTTCTGTTACGGGTACACACGTCCGGAGTGAGGGGTAACACCTTGGGATCTCCACAGCGAGTAGGGTTGTAGGCCTCCTTGTTTCAGCTTTCCTGTTTGGAGTCTGGCAGGCATGGAACTTGACCGGACCGTTACTTCTCTCTCTCTCTCCACACACCGGTTGCTGCACTGAGGGCTTTCTCTTGGGCTACCGCCATCTCTCCACGGTCCCTGACTCTCAATTGTTGGTGCTGCGGGTGTCTGGGAAGCTAAGCCTCCTCGTGATGCTGGATTCTCTGCGGGGCATATCTCTCTGTCCCTGCAGACTCGGACTCCAGTGACTGGAACTCAAATGGGATGAGTCGATATGACTCCTCTGCCCCCTGTGGCACGTTTCTCTCCTCTGCCTTCGACCCCTACTCTGCGGGTCTACCACTGCCTCTGGTGTGTACTGGTCTGGGCCTAGCATGGCTCCAGTACCCGCTCAGCTCACTAGACTCTGAGGTCTTCACAGTTCGGTAGTGACTGCACACTCTGCTGATTTCCCTCCAGAACCTGTATTTATAGGGGGAACTGGCTTAACCCCTTCATGACCCAGCCTATTTTGACCCTAAAGACCTTGGCCTTTTTTGCAATTCTGACCAGTGTCCCTTTATGAGGTTATAACTCAGGAACGCTTCAACCGATCCTAGCGATTCTGAGATTGTTTTTTCGTGACATATTGGGCTTCATGCTAGTGTTAAATTTAAGTCGATAATTTTTGCGTTTATTTGTGAAAAAATCAAAAATATGGCAAAAATTTTGAAAATTTCACAATTTTCACATTTTTAATTTTTTTTTCTGATAAACAAGAGAGATATGTGACAGAAAAAAGTTATTAAATAATATTTCCCACATGTCTACTTCACATCAACACAATTTTGGAAAAAAAAAATTTTTTTGTTAGGACGTTATAAGAATTCAAAGTTCATGAGCAATTTTTCATTTTTCAACCAAAATTTACAAAACCATTTTTTTTAGTGACCACATCACATTTGAAGTCCTTTTGAGGGGTGTACATGACAGAAAACACCCAAAAGTGACACCATTCCAAAAACTGCACCCCTCAAGCTACTCAAAACTACATTCGAGAAGATTATTAACCCTTCAGGTGCTTCACAGGAACTAAAGCAAAGTGGAAACAAAAAATTGATATTTTAATTTTTTTATCAAAAATGTTCTTTTAGCCTCAATTCTTTCATTTTCACATGGGCAACAGGATAAAATGGATCTTAAAATGTGTTGTGCAAATTCTCCCGAGTACATCGATACCTCATATGTGGTCATAAACCACTGTTTGGGCGCACGGCAGGGCTCAGAAGTGAAGGAGCGCAATTTGACTTTTGGAGCTAATTTTACATTCAAAAAGTGAAATGTCGCTCCTTCCCTTCTGACCCCTGCCGTGCGCCCAAACAGTGGTTTATGACCACATATGAGGTATCGGTGTACTCAGGAGAAATTGCCCAACAAATTTTAGGATGAATTTTATGCTGTTGCCATGTGAAAACGAAAAAATTTAGGCTAAAAGAAAATTTTTGTGAAAAAAAAAGTACTATTTCATTTTCACAGATCAATTTGTAAAGCACCTGGGGGTTCAATATGCTCACTACCCATCTAGATATGTTCCCTGGGGGGTCTAGTTTCCAAAATGGGGTCACTTGTGGGGGAGCTCCAATGTTTAGGCACGCAGGGGCTCTCCAAACGCGACATGGTGTCCGCTAACAATTTGAATAAAAATCAGCTCAAATTGTTAGCTGTAACCATGTTGTGTTTAGTGAGCCCCTGTGTGCCTAAACATTGGGGCTTCCCCACAAGTGACCCCATTTTGGAAACTAGACCCCCCCAAGGAACGTATCTTGATGCATAGTGAGCACTTTGAACCCCAGGTGCTTCACAAATTCATCCATAAAAATGAAAAAGCACTTTTTTTTCCACAAAAAAATTCTTTTTTCATTATTATGGATCAATTTGTGAAGCACCTGGGGGTTGAAAGTGCTCACTATGCATCTAGATACGTTCCTTTGGGGGTCTAGTTTCCAAAATGGGGTCACTTGTGGGGGAGCTCCAATGTGGAGACGCACAGGGGCTCTCCAAACGCGACATGGTGTCCGCTAACAATTTGAATGCAAAATGAGCTCAAATTGTTAGCGGACACCATGTTGCGTTTGGAGAGCCCCTGTGCGTCTCCACATAGGAGCTCATCCACAAGTGACCCCATTTTGGAAACTAGACCCCCAAGGGAACGTATCTAGATGCATAGTGAGCACTTTGAAGCCCCAGGTGCTTCACAAATTAATCTGTAAAAATGAAAAAGTACTTTTTTTCCGCAAAAATCTTTTTTTTTCAATAATTTGTGAAGCACCTGGGGGTTCAATATGCTCACTACCCATCTAGATATGTTCCCTGGGGGGTCTAGTTTCCAAAATGGGGTCACTTGTGGGGGAGCTCCAATGTTTAGGCACACAGGGGCTCTCCAAAAGCGACATGGTGTCCGCTAACAATTTGAATAAAAATCAGCTCAAATTGTTAGCTGTCACCATGTTGCGTTTGGTGAGCCCCTGTGTGCCTAAACATTGGGGCTCCGCAACAAGTGACCCCATTTTGGAAACTAGACCCCCCAGGGAACGTATCTAGATGCATAGTGAGTACTTTGAACCCCAGGTGCTTCACAAATACATCCATAAAAATGAAAAAGCCCTTTTTTTTCCACAAAAATTTCTTTTTTCATTATTACGGACCAATTTGTGAAGCACCTGGGGGTTCAAAGTGCTCACTATGCAGCTAGATATGTTCCCTGGGGGGTCTAGTTTCCAAAATGGGGTCACTTGTGGGGGAGCTCCAATGTGGAGACGCACAGGGGCTCTCCAAACACGACATGGTGTCCGCTAACAATTTGAATGCAAAATGAGCTCAAATTGTTAGCGGACACCATGTTGCGTTTGGTGAGCCCCTGTGTGCCTAAATATTGGAGCTCCCCCACAAGTGACCCCATTTTGGAAACTAGACCCCCCAGGGAACGTATCTAGATGCATAGTGAGTACTTTGAACCCCCAGGTGCTTCACAAATTCATCCATAAAAATGAAAAAGCCCTTTTTTTTCCACAAAAATTTCTTTTTTCATTATTACGGACCAATTTTGTGAAGCACCAGGGGGTTCAAAGTGCTCACTATGCAGCTAGATATGTTCCCTGGGGGGTCTAGTTTCCAAAATGGGGTCACTTGTGGGGGAGCTCCAATGTGTAGGCACACAGGGGCTCTCCATACGCAACCTGGTGTTTGCCAACAATTGGAATTGTTAGCGGACACCAGGTCGCGTATGGAGAGCCCCTGTGTGCCTAAACATTGGAGCTCCCCCACAAGTGACCCCATTTTGGAAACTAGACCCCCCAGGGAACATATCTAGATGCACAGTGAGCACTTTGAACCACCATGTGCTTCACAAATTGAGACGTATAAATGAATAAAGAAACTTTATGTGAAAAAACATACTAGTCTAGTAGTTGCAATTCGCAGCATAGGGGACCCATGGGGCTCTGTCATATTTTTGGTCCAGCCAGGTACAACTTGGCAGCTACGGACTGCCACCAGCCCCCAGCTGCTTCGTCATACCTGGCTGGAACCAAAAATACAACGAAGCCTATTTTTTTTTTATTTCTAGAATTATTTCTAGAAAAAAAATGACATAGGGCTCCGCCATATTTTTGGTCCAGCCAGGTACAACTTGGCAGCTACGGACTGCCACCAGGCCCCAGCAGCCTCGTCATACCTGGCTGGAACCAAAAATACAGCGAAGCCTATTTTTTTTTTTATTTCTAGAAATATTTCTAGAAAAAAAATGACATAGGGCTCCGCCATATTTTTGGTCCAGCCAGGTACAACTTGGCAGCTACGGACTGCCACCAGCTGCCTCGTCATACCTGGCTGGAACCAAAAATACAGCGAAGCCTATTTTTTTTTTATTTCTAGAAATATTTCTAGAAAAAAAATGACATAGGGCTCCGCCATATTTTTGGTCCAGCCAGGTACAACTTGGCAGCTACGGACTGCCACCAGCCCCCAGCTGCCTCGTCATACCTGGCTGGAACCAAAAATACAGCGAAGCCTATTTCTTTTTTATTTCTAGAATTATTTCTAGAAAAAAAATGACATAGGGCTCCGCCATATTTTTGGTCCAGCCAGGTACA
The DNA here is from genome assembly GCA_033576535.1 of Allobates femoralis. Classification (NCBI taxonomy): domain Eukaryota; kingdom Metazoa; phylum Chordata; class Amphibia; order Anura; family Aromobatidae; genus Allobates; species Allobates femoralis. The sequence continues at coordinate 3,512 of JARQOC010003589.1, read as the reverse complement.
ACTTGGCAGCTATGGACTGCCACCAGCCCCCAGCTGCCTCGTCATACCTGGCTGGAACCAAAAATACAGCGAAGCCTATTTTTTTTTTATTTCTAGAAATATTTCTAGAAAAAAAATGACATAGGGCTCCGCCATATTTTTGGTCCAGCCAGGTACAACTTGGCAGCTACGGACTGCCACCCACCCCCAGCTGCCTCGTCATACCTGGCTGGAACCAAAAATACAGCGAAGCCTATTTTTTTTTTATTTCTAGAAATATTTCTAGAAAAAAAAATTACGTGGGGCTCCGCCATATTTTTGGTCCAGCCAGGTACAACTAGGCAGCTGGGGGCTGGAATCCTCAGCATAGAGAGGCCCAAGCGTTCTGGGCCCCCCATGCTGCGAATTGCAGCCCGCAGCCGCCCCAGAAAATGGCGCATTCATTGAAGCGCCATTTTCTGGCGCTGTACCCACGCTCTTCCAGTTGCCCTGGTGCCGGTGGCTAACTGGGTAATAAAGGGGTTAATGCCAGCTTTTTATTGGCAGCTGGCACTAAGCCCGAGATTCATAATATAGGGCCAATGTTAGACCCGCCATTAGGAATCTCTAGTACAGTAAATAGTCAATAAATACACACAGAGAAAAATCTTTTTATTTGAAAAAAAAACAGACACAATTCGGACTCCATCTTTATTATAAAAAGATCCGACGTAGTCCACAACGAAGGTCCCACGACGCTCGATCGCTCCGACGTAGTCCATAACGAAGGTCCCACGACGTTTGTCTCCGACGTAGTCCACAACGAAGGTCCCACGACTCTCGATCACCTTTGCTTTCAGATCGCTACTCTGGAGCCCGATCCGCCAGCATGGTGATCGAGCTGCAGAAAGTGATCTGACACCCCGGGCGCAGTGACCCATTATGTGCATCACTGCGCCTGGGCTGCCAGATCACTTTCCGCAGCTCGATCCCCATGCATGGGGATCGAGCTGCGGAAAGCGATCTGGCAGCACAGGCGCATTGACCCACTATGTGCATCACTGCGTCCGGGCTGTCAGATTGCTTTCTGCAGCTCGATGCCCATGCAGGGAGATCGGGCTGCAGAGCAGCGATCTAAGAGCCTGGGTGCAGTGACCCACTATGTACATCACTGCGCCTGGGCTGCCAGATCGCTTTCCGCAGCTCGATCCCCATGCATGGGGATCGAGCTGCGGAAAGCGATCTGGCAGCACAGGCGCATTGACCCACTATGTGCATCACTGCGTCCGGGCTGTCAGATTGCTTTCTGCAGCTCGATGCCCATGCAGGGAGATCGGGCTGCAGAGCAGCAATCTAAGAGCCTGGGCGCAGTGACCCACTATGTGCATCACTGCGCCCGGGCTGTTAGATAGCTTTCTGCAGCTCGATCCCCATGCATGGGGATCGAGCTGCGGAAAGCGATCTGGCAGCCCAGGCGCAGTGATGCACATAGTGGGTCACTGCGCCCGGGGTGTCAGATCACTTTCTGCAGCTAGATCCTCAGAATCCAGCTGTAGAAAGTGATCTGACAGATCCAGTACAGTGATCCACAGTGATCACATAATGGTCACTGTGGATCACTGTGCTGGATCTGTCAGATCACTTCCTACAGCTGGATCCTCAGGATCCAGCTGTAGAAAGTGATCTGACAGATCCAGTACAGTGATCCACAGTGATCACATAATGGTCACTGTGGATCACTGTGCTGGATCTGTCAGATCACTTCCTACAGCTGGATCCTCAGGATCCAGCTGTAGAAAGTGATCTGACAGATCCAGTACAGTGATCCACAGTGATCACATAATGGTCACTGTGGATCACTGTGCTGGATCTGTCAGATCACTTCCTACAGCTGGATCCTCAGGATCCAGCTGTAGAAAGTGATCTGACAGATCCAGTACAGTGATCCACAGTGATCACATAATGGTCACTGTGGATCACTGTGCTGGATCTGTCAGATCACTTCCTACAGCTGGATCCTCAGGATCCAGCTGTAGAAAGTGATCTGACAGATCCAGTACAGTGATCCACAGTGATCACATAATGGTCACTGTGGATCACTGTGCTGGATCTGTCAGATCACTTCCTACAGCTGGATCCTCAGGATCTAGCTGTAGAAGTCATCTGACAGCTCCAGCACAGAGCTGTCAGATGCGAGCGGCCGGAGAGAAGAGGAGGAGGATCGGGACGCAGCCGTGCACCGGGTGCAGGATGGAGCGCGATCGCCGGAGGGGTGAGTGGGAGAGGCGATCGCCGCTCCGGTGGTCGGGGGGGGCAGGCAGGGGGAAGAGGGGGGGTGACAGGGCTTGGGGGGGCACTCACAGGAAGCGGGGGCAGGCAGGAGCAGGCGGGCGGCAGGAAGAGGAAGCCCGCGGTAGGGACAGGAAGCGGCCGCAGGGACAGGAAGCGGGGAGGGGGGGGTAAGAAAGATGAAGAGGGGGCAGGATAGAGAGGTGGGGGACAGGGGGGCACTTAGAGGATGCCAGGGTAGCAGATCGGAGGGTAGGGAGAGCAGGGGCAGGCAGGGAAGCATGACAGGCGCGGTGATTTTCACTTTCACTTTTGAGCGCCAATCACCGCGCCTGTAGCCGGGGGGGTGGGGGTGGGGGCAAATCGACCCCCCATGGGGTGTTGTACAACACCCCATGTACCTGCAGGCCAAATGACAGGTCAGTGAGACCCTCACTCGGCCTGCAGGAGCCCGATCAATCCATGGCCCACCCCCTGGGCCAAGGGTCGGGAACGAACTTGTTTCCATGGCCCAAACGGTGGGCCAAGGGTCGTGAAGGGGTTAAGGCAACCAGTTGGGCTCCCCCTACAGGCCTGGAGTGGAAGGTGTTGTGTGTAAGTGGGTTACTCGCTGTGGGAAATCCTTCAGTGTCCCAGGGAAGTCTGTGGTTACCTGGTGCAGGGTGCCACACAAAGTGCACACAAAGCTCACGAATCAGCAAGTGACACTTATATACAGTCTCAGTCTCTATATGAAGCTTCTCTCATATTATGTTGCAAAACTCTTTTTTTTTTTTTTTATCTCCTCCTCTTTTACTTTCAAACATCAGGTCTTTGCTTCTCCCCCTTTTTTTTTTTTAACTCTTTTAAATCTGCAGGTATATGATTGGATAGAAATGAATTATGTATATTTGTCACACATGCGAGAGAGGGGTGGTTTTGCTTTTAAATTGTATATATTCCTGTTGTTTGTACTGACGATTAAGTGGACTAGACCCACGAAACGCGTCCAGAAGTTCCTCTGTGTGATTTTTAATTTTTTTAAATAAAAAGAATTTTTGTGGCACCGGATTCTACACCTTTATTCTATTGCAAAACTCTGGTGACAGATTCCTTTCAAGCCAAATTCAGACAGCCATAATACATTTCATTCTTGCTATTACAAATGCAAGATCAGAATCCAATACAGTTCTCAAATCCTATCAGCGTATCTTTGAAGTTTGGGAGGAAACTCACACAAATACAGGGAGAACATGAAAACTCCTGGAAGATGTTGACCTTGATGG
>JARQOC010003588.1:0-15427 GCA_033576535.1 Allobates femoralis | reverse complement strand
TACTTTTTTTAGAAAAAAGATTTCCAATATCTACAGTTGTGCTTGGAGACTATAGTCAAAGTTTTATTTACTTGTGTTTACTAATGGCATGAACTAAGTAAGGAAATCATGGGTGAACAATAGCCATGCCCTTGCTTTCTTTTAAAATATACTCAAAAACTTTTTCCCTTAATGCTTTGATACTTCATAGACAAAAAGATTTTCGAATATCTACGGTTGTGTTTGAAAAAACTGAGTGAAAGTTTTCATATTCTGTTTACTAAGTGCATGGACGCTACGTAAAGAATCCTGGTAAAAAATAGTTGTTCTTGCTTTCTTTTAAAGATTACTGAAACTTCTTACCTAATTGCTATGACACTCATAGACAACAAGTTTCATAATCTACAGTAGTTTCGTGCTTTGAACTGAGTCAAAGTTTTAATTTACTGAGTAACTAAAGGCCATGAGCCTAAGTACGCAGCATGGTGAAAAATAGCATGCCCTTGCCTTTCTTTTAACATATACTCAAAAACTTTTTCCTAATGCTTTGATACTCATAGACAAAAAGATTTTCCATAATCTACGGTTGTGCATGGGGAACTGAGAGTCACCGTTTTTTTAATACACTGTTTACTAAGGGCATGATCCTTAGTTAGAATCATGGGATTAAGTAGTTGGGCCTTTGCTTTCTTTTAAAATATACTCAACAACTTTTTCCCTAATGCTTATGATTACTCTAACAAAAAGATTTCCAAATATTACGTTTAGTGTGCTTGGAATAGAGTGAAAGTTTTTAATATTCTGATGACTAAGTGCTTGATCTAAGAAGAAATCATGGTGAAAATAGTGCCAATGCTATCTTTATAACATACTCAAAAACGTCTTACTAAGCATTGACTCATAGAATAAAAAAAAGGCTTTCCAATTCTACAGTTGTTTGCTTTGAACTGAGTACAACGTTTTAATATTTCTGTTACTAAGGGCAGGAGCTAAGTAAGAATAATGGTAAAAATCGCTTGTTGTTGCTTTCTTTTAAACCGATACTGAACAACCTTCTTACTATTGCTTATACTCATAGGACCAACAAAGGAATTCCAAATACTACAGTTGTGCTTCGAAACTGAGTCAAAGTTTTAATTCTCTGTTACTAAAGGCATGAGCCTAAAAGTAAAGATTCATCGTAACAATAGTATTTCCCCTTGCTTTGCTTTTAAAAGATACTCAAAAAAACTTTTTCCTTAAATGGCATTTGATACTTTTAGACAAAAAGAAGTTCCAATATCTACGGTTGTGCCTGAAACTGAGTCAAAGGTTTTCATACCATGTTTATACTAAGGGCATGTAGTTTAGTAATAGAATATTGGATTAAGTAGCTTGGCTTGCTTTCTTTTAAAAGATACTCAAAAAACGTTTTCCCGAATGCATTTGATAATCATAGGACAAAAAAGGATTTCCAATATCTACTGTTGTGCTGGAAAAAAGTCAAAGTTTTAATACTCTGTTACTAATGGCATGAGCCTAAGTAAAGAATCATGGTGAAAATAGCTTGCCCTTGCTTACTTTTAAACGATACTCAAAAACTTCTTACCTAATGCCAGTGACTCATTGACAAAAGAACGTTTCATATATCTTACAGTTGTGCTTTTTTGAAATGAGTTCAAGAAGTGTTTAATATTCTGTTACTAGGGAATGAGCCTAAGTAAGATTATGGTAAAAATAGTATGGGGCCCCTTGCTTTTCTTTTAAAAGGTACTCAAAAACTTTTTCCCTAATGCTTTGATACTCTTAGACAAAAAAAGATTTTCAATATCTACGGTTTTGTTGTTGGAAAGGAGTCAAAGTTTTTAATACTGTTGTATACTAAAGGGCATGTGCCAAGTAAAGAAATATGTGTGAAAATAGATCCCTTGCTTTTCTTTAAACAGATTTACTCAAAAAACTTTTTCCCTATGCTTGATTCTCATGACCAAAAAAGATTTCCAATATCTACGGCTGTATGCCGGGGAAAAACGGAGTCAAAGTTTTAATCCACTGTTACTAAGGCATGAGTCTTTAGTAAGATCTGGTTTAAGTAGCTTGGCCTTGCTTTCTTTTAAAAAGATATCAAAAACGCGTTCCCTAATGCAGTGGATATCTAGTCAAAAAAGATTTCCCAATATCTACAGTTGTGCTTGGAACTAGTCAAAGTTTTTACTACTTGTTGTACAAATGGCATGAAACCTAAGTAAGAATCATGGTGAAACATTAGCATGCCTTGCTTCTTTTAAAAATATACTCAAAAACTTTTTCCTAATGCTTTGATACTCATAGACAAAAAAAGATTTCCAATATCTACGGTTTTGCTTGGAAATGAGTAGAAAGTTTTAAATATTCTGTTAATAAGTGATGAGCCTCAAGAATCATGGTAAAAATCGCTTGTTCATGGCTTTCTTTAACAGGATACGAATACAAACTTCTTCTATTGCATTGACTCATAGAAACAAAGATTTCCAATATCACAAGTTTGTGCTTCGAACTTGAGTGAAAAAGTTTTAAATATTTGTTTTACTAAGTGCATGCATTGGCCTAAGTAAAGAATCATTTGGTAAAAAATCGCTTGTTTTGGCTTTCTTTTTAAAAGATACTGAAAAACTTCTTACATAATGAAATGACTCATAGACAAACAAAAGATTTTCCCATTTACAGTTGTGCTTTGAAAACTGAGTCAAAGTTTTAATACTGTTTACTAAAGGCATGAGGGCCCTAAGTAAGAATCCGGTGAAAATTAGCATGCCCTTGCTTTCTTTTAAAAGATACTCAAAAACCTTTTTCCCTAATGCTTTGACTACTCATTGACAAAAAAGATTTCCACATATTACGGTTGTGGCCTGGAAATGAGTCAATGTTTTAATAACTGTTATTAAGGGCATGGTCTTAGTAAGGACTCATGGATTAAGAGTTTGGCCTTGCTTTCTTTTAAAAAGATACTCAAAAAACGTTTTTCCTAAATGCATTGATACTCATAGACAAAAAGATTTCAATATCTCCCGTTGTGTTTGGAACAAAGTCAAAGTTTTAATCGGGTTTACTAAAGGCAGGACCTAAAAGAATCATGTAAAATGCTCCCCTTGTTTTCTTTTAAAAATACCAAAAACTTTTTCCCTAATCTTTGTTCTCATAGCAAAAAGATTTCCAATTCTCGGTTGTGCTGGAATAGTAAAGTTTTAAAAACCTGTTCAAAAGGGCGGGGTTTTAGTAAGAACATGGAAAAATGTTTGGGTTTGCTTTTTTTAAAAAATACTAAAACTTTCCCCCTAATGCAATATCATAGACAAAAAGATTTCCTATCTCTTGGCTTAAACAGTAAATTTTTTAAACTTTTTCTAAGGCATGACCAATAAGAACATTGAAAAATAGCATCCCCTTGTTTCTTTTAAAAATTCAAAAACTTTTCCCTAAGCTTTGTCAAAAAAAAAGATTTCAATATCTCGGTTGTTTTTTGGAACTGAGTAAAGTTTTAATACTTTTTTCAAGGGGCAGGTAAGTAAGAATATGGAAAAAAATGCGGGGTTGCTTCTTTTAAAAGTATAAAAACTTTTTCCAAATGCATTTATCATGACAAAAAGTTTCCAATATCTACAGTTGGCTTAAACAGTCAAAGTTTTAATACTTTTTTTAAAAAGGCATGACCTAATGAATCAGGAAAAAATAGAGGGGCCCTTTGTTTTCTTTTAAAGTACTAAAAAATTTTTCCCCTAATGCTTGTTTACTTTAGAAAAAAAGATTTCAATATCTGGGTTGGCTGGAACTGAGTCAAGTTTTAATACACTGTTATTAAGGGCAGATCTTATAAGAATAGGATAAGTAGTTGCCTTGTTTTCTTTTAAAAATACTCAAAAAACTTTTTCCCAATGCTTTAACTCATAGAAAAAAAGATTTCCCAAAATTTTTACGTTGTGTTGGAAACTAAGTAAAGTTTAATATTTTTTCTAAGGCATAAACCAAGAAGAATCAGTTGGGAAAAATAGCTGCCCTTGCTTTTTTTTTAAAAATATAAAAATTTTTCCTTTAATGCTTTGACTCTAGGACAAAAAGATTTCCCAATATCTACGTTTTTGCTTTAAACTGAGTAATTTTAATAACGTTCAAGGGCAGGGCCCTTAGAAAGAATCATGGTTAATGCTTGCTTGCTTTTTTAAAAATATAAAAATTTTCCCCCTAATGCATTATCTCAAGAAAAAAGATTTTCAAATCTACGGTTGTGCTTGGAACTAGTAAAGTTTTAATACTTGTAAAAGGCAGACCTAAGTAAAAATCATGGTAAAATAGCATCCCTTGTTTTTTTTAAAAAAAGATACTAAAAAAACTTTTTCCCTAATGCTTTAAACTCATAGACAAAAAGATTTAATATCTAGTTGTGGGGAACTGAGTCAAAGTTTTAATAACTGTTACTAAGGGCATGAGTCTTAGTAAGAATCATGGATTAATTAGCTTGGCCTTGCTTTCTTTTAAAAGATACTCAAAAACGTTTTCCCTAATGCATTGTTTACTCATAGACAAAAAGATTTCCAATATCTACAGTTGTGCTTGGAACTAAGTCAAGTTTTAATACTGTGTTACTAATGGCATAAACCTAAGTAGAATCAGGGTGAAAATAGCATGCCTTGCTTTCTTTTAAAATATACTCAAAAACTTTTTTCCCTAATGCTTTGTACTCATAGACAAAAAGATTTCGAATATCTACGGTTGTGCTTGGAACTGAGTGAAAGTTTTTAATATTCTGTTACTAAGTGCATGAGTCCTAAGTAAGAATCATGGTAAAAATGCTTGTTCTTGCTTTCTTTTAAAAGATACTGAAAAACTTTTACCTATTGCATAAAAAAGATTTCCAATTCTACAGTTGTGCTTCGAACGAGAAAAATTTTTAATACTCTGTTACTAATGCATGAGCTAAGTAAAAATCTTTTGGAAAAATTAGTATGCCCTTGTTTTCCCTTTTAAAAAAATATAAAAAACTTTTTCCCTAAATGCATTGATACTCTTAGAAAAAAAGTTTTCCCAAATATTCCGGGTTTGTGGCCTGGAACTGAGTCAAAGTTTTAATACCTGTTACTAAGGGATGAGTTTAGTAAAAAATCTGGTTAAGTAGTTGGGCCCTTGCTTTCTTTTAAAAGATACTCAAAAACGTTTTCCTAATGATTGATACTCATAGACAAAAAGTTTCCAATTTACATTGTGCTTGGAACTAAGTCAAATTTTTAAATACTCTGTTACTAATGGCAGAACTAAGAAGTCTGGTGAAAATGCACCCCTTGTTTCTTTTAAAATATACTAAAAAAACTTTTTCCCAAATGCTTTGATATATAGACAAAAAGTTTTCCCAATTACGGTTGTGCAGGGAAACTGAGTCACATTTTTTAATCCCTTTTTTAAAAGGGATGACCCCTTGTAAGAATCATGGATTAAGTAGCTTGGCCTTGCTTTTTTTTAAAAAATATACTAAAAATTTTTTCCCCAAATGCTTGATATCAAGACAAAAAGTTTTCCCAATTTTTCGGTTTGTGCTTGGAACTGAGTGAAAGTTTAAATTTTTTGTTCTAAGTGCATGATCCTAAGTAAGAATCATGGTGAAAATAGCATGCCATGTTTTTTTTAAAAACGATACTCAAAAAACTTCTTCCCAAATGCATTGATCATAACAAAAAAGATTTCCAATATTTCAGTTGTGCTTTGAACTGAGTAAAAAAGGTTTTAATATTCTGTTATAAGGGAGGGTAAGTAAGAATAATGGTAAAAATGCTTGTTGTTGCTTTTTTTTAAAAAGATACTGAAAAATTTTCTATTGATTTACTTAGACAACAAAGTTTTCCAAATTACAGGTGCTTCGAACTGAGTAAAAAGTTTTTAATATCGTTACTAAAGGATGGCCTAAGTAAGAATCATGTAAAAATAGTTTTGCCTTGCTTTTTTTTAAAAAGATAAAAAAAATTTTTCTAAATGCATGATATTTTAGAAAAAAAGATTTCCAAATCTACGGTTGTCCCCGGGAACTGAGTAAAAGTTTTTAATCCCTGTTACAAAGGGCATGGTCTTGTAAGAATCATGGATTAAGTGCTTGGCTTGCTTTTTTTTTAAAAAGATATAAAAAAAATTTTTCCTGAAGCATTGATATCATAGACAAAAAGATTCCTTTTTTTTTTAAAAATTTTTTTATTACGCTTTGCAGAAGTGAAATAGACAGTAAATCAACATTTTTCAACAGTATATTTTGAGTACATGTTCAGAAGAAGAATCCAGTGGTTAACGGAATTACTGAGTAAATTAAGGATATAAGCAAACCCCCGAGAAATTTAAAGGGGTTTGTTATTGGTCTGCAGGGGATACGCTCCCCGCCCCCGAGCGTTGGAAGTGATGGGAGAGGCGGATCGACCGGCAACACTGCCCCAAAAGGGTTTGGGGGGGTCGTGACCCAACCCAGTGTTCAATGAGAGCCGCAAACTCAACCGACTTTAAAAAGTGACATTGTTGGCTATTTTTAAAAATTCAAACAAAAAAACTTTAAAAGAGAGTAAAAATAAAGTCAAGCCCTTCGTGAGGGGGGCACCCCAAAAGATAAGATAAGAGAGAAGTAAGAAGTAGGAACGAAAGAGGAAAGAGAGGGGTGTGGGGGGGGGTTTTGGTTAGGCAGGGAAATCCATCAGTTTAAAATTAGCAATGTTGGTGATTCAAGTCGGTGTCGATCTGTATTACCCAGGGTGACCAGGTTTTAAGAAGAAGCTCGAGTGGGGTTTTACATAAGACCCCTTTTTGCAAAAAGGTACAATGTAACTTTAGTGTGGGCTGTTGGAGCGAAGGGCCCTCAGTCGGCCCCAAAATAAACGGGTTTATTGGAGTTTGGCCGCTGCAATTATATTCGGGGCCCAAGTTGTGTATATTTTTTTGTGGCCATAGCCTGAAATTTAGCAAGGTTGTTTCAGGAGTTAATTGCACCTTTTCCTAAAACGAGAAATCATTTTTTCATTATTTCCCAAAAATGAAATTTTGACAGGACATTGCCACCAGATGTGGAAGTAGTTTCATTTTGGCACCACACCTCCGCATCAGCCTTGGATGGAGCCCCCCATCTTGGATTTAAGGGGATCATAATACCATTCGTTATTTTTTTATATGAAATTTTTTTTGCTCGAACCATTGGGTGGGCCCCTGAGAGGTTCCTTTTAGCGCGAAAACTGTTCTTTGTGAAGGTGTATCCCAGGTTTTTTCCCCCTAGGGAAATTCGTCTTTGGACGCAGTTGGAAGTAAAGCAATTGATAGATTGTGAGAAAATTTCGGGGGGGGGTTTAGCGATTCTGCCCCAAAAGGGCTCTTTATTCATAGGGCTGTTCAGATCGCCCCTTTTAAGGGGCGCGCAAAGGGGGGTTTTAATTATTTTAGGCGATGGGTTAAAGTTTTCAAGTCCGGATGTCTTTGCAAATCTTGGAGGGGAGAAGGGCACCTTTCGGATAAGGTGGTCTAAGGTAAAAAACCCGAATATTTGGGGTCTTGGAAAGTCCAGTCGGAGTCGATGTAGAGCGTGCTGAAAGTCAGATAGCGACAAAGGGGGGATTTGGTGGGGCTAGAGGTCTATTGAGTCACGCCAGAGTTTAAGGGGGTTTTTAGTATGGGGATTCACTATACGTTCAGTTCGGTATTGGAGTGCATTAGGAAAAGCGCCTTTGGGGGGAGGGGGGAAGTGCCTCTTCAATCTCTACCCGTTTTTCCCTATTCCCCGAATTATTTAGTTCTCGTAGGATTGCTGCCTTTTAGTGAGCCTGGGTTGTCCCGGGACACCCCATGCCCCCTGCTGATTTTGGGGGGTAAGGTAGGTATGCCACGCCGGGTTCCCGGTCTTCCCTATTTTATTTGGAGAAAAGGGAGTTATTTTTGGAGATAGGAGCCGGGATGTGTATGGGGAGATTTGGAATAGTAGGTGAAATTTTTGGGAATATAAGCTCTTAATGTTTTTCCCCCCATCACGGGAGGTGCATCTCTCCATTGCATAAAGGCGTTGACGTGGAAGTGAGCAGAGGGGGGGGGGGTTAGTTGAACAAAACGTTGTGGCCCCCCAATTTACCCCGAGGTATGTTATGTGTGTCTTGGGCCCGGGAAGGATATGGTTTTGGGAGGTCAAGAGTGTAGATGGGGGATGCGAAAAGTTACGTTCAGTTGGAATATTGATTTTAAAATTTGAAATGCTGCCCATTGCCCCCCACTAGTGCTATCAAAGGCAGGGAACCAATCGAGGTTTTGTGAGGAACACGAGGAGTGTCTGCAAACGCAGCAGATTTTTAAATGAGTTTTTGTTGAAGCCCCCTATATCTCGTGTTCCCGGAATAGCAAACAGTAAAGGGGTTTCCCTAGCCAGGACGAACAGAAACGGAGATGTGGGCAGCCCTTTTTCTAGTGCCGTTTTGTATTTAAAGGGCTTTTCAAGTGTCATTGATTGAAAAGGGCCGTGGGTTTTGATACTGGCCCTAATGGTGCCAATAGCGATGGGGGGCCGAATGAGTGCGTCATCCCGTGGTCCATCCCCCCTGTCGAAGGGCCCTTTTCCCCGTCCCCTGCCACTAACACTAAGGGTTGATGGGGGATTTCCAATATTGAAGGTATGTGTATTTTATGGCGTTTTTCTTTGCCTTCCCCTTTCCCCCCCACGGGGGGCCAGATTGATCCGAGACTGGGGGCAAAGTTCCCTTTTCCTATGAGTATCATACTGGGCCAAAGTTTTTAAATAACATTTAACAGTGAAAAGGCCGTAATTACTGCATAAGTTGGGGTCTTTACCTTCTTTATGTTCAAGGATATTTTTTTTTCTAGCATTTTCTGCGGGGGGGCTTGCCCCAAAGCCTCTTACAAAAACCCTTTAAAAGATGTGGTAGCAGAAGGGGTGCAAACGTTTTGTAGAGTGGGCCTTTAATCGTGGGGCCCGGAGTTTGCCCGTGGGCACTTCGACGGGTGGGGGGAGGTCATCATGGTGAATTTGGGGAGTCATGACTGTCTTGGTCGCGTTAACGTGGGGGAAATTTAGTGTGTCAGAAGTGGGAGGTGTCCAGGGCCTTGTTCCCTTTAAGAGTGCGTGCCGCGGGTTAGATTATATAGCCGGGGTAAAAGTCCAAAAAGGCCCCCTTCTATGTGTGATGGGTTGGCTAGTGTTAGCCCCTGTGATTTTGTAATAGGTGAAGTAGAGTGCGGGCTTGCCGCTTCGTGGTGTGTAGGAGGAACTTTGGAGGTTATCTCTGCGATACATTCTATTTTTCCGGGGGACAATTTAGTGATCTGACTTTAGGTGTCTCTCAATTTCTGCCTCAAATTGGAAAAAAATATCAAGACTGTACGGTCAAAGTATGTTTTTGGGCCCCTCTCCAAGCAAGAGTTTCATCATAAAGTGTTTTTAACCTCCTGATGCGTTTTTTTTTGAATGGCAATGGAGTAAGTTCACCCCTTTCAAAACTGTCTTGTGGGCTTCCCAAAAATTTGGGGAGATGTCTCATGTGTATCGTTGAGTTGGAAGTAATGGTGAAGTTTGGTCTTTTAATGTTTCCCCGGGGTTAGGGGAGTAAAAGTGGGGTGTTGAGTCGCCAAGATTGGATTTCAGATCTGTCTCGAGGTGGACTTAAATTAAAATATATTTGGTCAAAATATACATTGGGAATTTGTTCGCTTCAGTATCCGCGACGGGCATAACCTAGGTATCAAAATTTTTATAAATGCGGTGGAAAGACTTATGGGGGTTGGAATAAAAAGTATAGTCGGTGTGGTCGGGTGCATATAGCCCCCAAAGGTAAGTGGATTGAAGTTAGAATAGCCCGTATCTTCCCCAGATCTCTGGGTGTAACGGCTTTTCGTTTAGATGTACCCAAAATTGGCTCAAGCGCATTTTCAGTCCCCCCCAAATCGGGGTACCTTCTAAAGTTCTCTATTTTTTTTAGGTAGAAACCCAACCATTTTAGGTTTTTTTTTGGGTGCTATACATGATGGGGTTTGGGCAATGAACCTTTTAAAGGGGGCCCCTTCACACGATATAGCGTCCAAAGGATCACCAGAGATTTCGAGTTGGAATAAGCCCCCAGAGAGTATGCTTGGGATACGCCCCTTGATCCTGCTGAGTGGAGGGGCATGGTACCAGGTTTTTATATGGCCCCGTTAAAAATTTGGGGATTTTGGGGGGTTTAAAAATGGGTTTCCTGAAAGAAAGAATTTGTTTTCTGCTTTCGTAGTCTATGCGGTCGGGTGTGTGGGCGGGTGAATTAAGGCCATGAGCATTAATTGTTGAAAACGTAATATTTTCGGTGTCGGGTTGTTGTAGTACTTGGCGATCGGCTGCATCCTGGTTTTGGGTCGTGCTCGTGCCTAATGGGGTCGGGGGGAGGGGTAGAGGCAAAAGATAGGAAAAAGAATCAAAAAAAGAGGAAGTCCTTTATGGGGAGAGAAGAAAATGAAAAAATCAATTTAACAAAATAGTAGAACAGTAAAACCAATAAAAAGTTAACATAGTTGTTTAATATTGAAAACCCAATTCGAGGGGTTGTAAAAAAGGAATTAACAAAGAAAACGATTATACATATAAAAATAGTGAAGTTGTTAAGAGAATGGTAGGAGGGTTAGGGCTTGAAGGGGCCCTCCGGTAAACAAAAGATATATGTTTCCTGCCCCCAAAATGTCCCCCTAAGGGGGAGAATAACATGAGCAATAACAGCTCTCCACCAGGCAAAAAACGCGTTAGTAGAGCGGAATAAGTGGGTAAACCCGGGTAAGGTTTAAGGAAAAAAAAATAAAAAAAATAAAATAAAAATTATGTAAAAAAGAAAAGACAAAGATCAAGTCAATCCCCTAGGTTGACACCACTTTGTCGTGTTAGACTATTTTTCCCCGGGTTTAGCTCAGGGGCATCGTCCGGGTCCTTGGCAGATGGTGATTTAGGATTTTTCCTTTTTTAATTTCGTTGCGATTTCGGGGTTGCCTGTTGCCAAGGCGTGGACCTAGGATGGGTGATCTTTGGGGGTGAGTGGAAATTCCAAATGGGGAAAATTTGTCAAGAGATATGTCCAAAGTTCCAAGGCCGCTTTAGTTGCGGGGGTTCGATGGTGTTCCCTGCCCCTCCGCCGTTACAAAAATCCCAAACGGGAAGGGCCAGGAAAGCGATTCCCTTCTGTAGGGTGCATTTGTAAAGGGTTTCGTAGCCCTCGTTTTTTCAAGGGGATGGCCGACAGATCTTGGAAAAAAATTGGAATTGGGTACCTTTATGGTTATCTCTGTTTCCCGTGCTTGCGGGAGAATGGTTTTTAACGATGTCCCGGAAAAAGGCATAGAATGTGGGGGGGGTTTCCCTTTTTGTGGTTTTTCTGGCTTTGGAACCCCCAAATTTTAAGTTTCAGTTGAAATAGTTTTTTGCCCCTGTTTTTTTATTACTTAAAAACGGTTTCCCTTTTTTTTTTGATCCTCAAGCCCCAAAAGATTTTTTTTATCTCTTTGGCTAAAGGAACTTGAGTGGGGGGTTTTTTTATTTTCTTGTTAATGTGCCTTGGGCTGGGGGCCCGAATCTGTAATCCCCCCTTCCTGTTGGGGGGTTCTTTTTTCCCCCTTTTTAAGATATTTTTGAAAAACTCTCACCAAATCTTGCTTTGGCAAAAAAGGGATTTTTATTTTGGGGTTTACGAGGCCTTTTTTTTAAAAATGGTAACTGGGGGGGTTTTAGTTTAAGGGATCGGGGGGGTTTTTAAATGGGTTTTTTCCCTGGTTTTTTTAAAAGGTTAAATTTTTTTCCCTAATCCCCTTTGGGTTTGGCAAAAAGGGGTTCATTTCTTGTGCCTAAAAAAAAAGAGTAAAAGGGGGTTTTAAAACTTTTAAATTTAAGGGGAAATGGTCAGAAGGGGAAAAGGGGTTTTGGGGGCTCGCCTTTGTTTTTTTTTAAAAGGATTCAAAAAGTGTTCAAGGGGATGGTTATGGGGGGGTTTTTCCCCCAATTTTAAAACCCCCCAGTTTTGTGACTAAGCCCCAAAGTTTTAATATTCCCTTTCTAATGGTGAAAGGTGGGGGGGTGAAAATTTAGGCCATGCCTTGGCCCTTTCCCCTTTTTTTTCCCCCCCCCAAAAACTTTCCCAAATTGTTTTTATACCATGGGGCAAAGGGGTTTCCAATTACCCCCCTTCCCCTTTGGTTTTGGGAAGTAGGGTTTGGATTTTTTTTAATGATTTTACGGGGGTCTGGGGAAAAGTTGTTCATTTTTTTTGAATGCCAGGCCCGGGGTCTAAAGGGCCCTAACCCCCCCTCACCCCTAATGTGCCTAAATAGGCCCAAAAGGGTTTCCCCAATACAACGGGGCGTGCCTGAGCCCCCGGTTTATTTTTCAAGGGGGGGGCCCTAGAGGGGGGGGCCCCGCGTTTTCCCTTTTTTTGGGGGGGGGGGCTTTTCCTTTGGGCCCTTTCCCCTTTCTTGCAAAAAAACCTACCTCGGGGGGGTGGGGGCTTTTTAAGGGGGTCCGGGGGGTTTTGGGGTCCTGCATGGCTGGATCTGGTTAAGGTTGTTGGGTTTTAAAGTCTCAAAATCCAATTTGGGACTCGAAAAAAAATTTTCCCAATTCTACAGTTGTGCTTGGAACTAAGTAAAATTTTTAAATACTTGTTATAATGGCAGGGCCCCTAAAAAGAACGGTGAAAAATAGTTCCCCTTGCTTTTTTTTTTAAAATACTCAAAAATTTTTTTCCAAAATGCTTTGATACTCTTGACAAAAAGATTTAAAATTTTTACGGTTGTGCGGGAAACTGAGTAAATTTTTTAATACACTGTTACTAAGGGCATGCCTTGTAAAAATCTGGATTAAGTAGCGGGCCTGCTTTCTTTTAAAAAACTCAAAAACTTTTCCCCTAATGTTTTGATTCATGAAAAAAAAAGATTTAAATATTACGTTGTGCTTGGAACTAGTAAGTTTTAATTTTTGTTATAGGGGGCCTAAGAAAAGAATCATGGTAAAAAAGATCCCTTGTTTTTTTAAAAATTATCAAAAATTTTTTCAAATTTTTGTTTATATAGAAAAAAAAAGTTTTCCATATTTTACGGGTTGTGCTAAACTGAGCCCAAAGTTTTAACTTTTTACTAAGGGATGACCTTAGTAAAAAACTGGTTAAGAGTTGGGCCTTGTTTTTTTTTAAAAAATCTAAAAAAATTTTCCTAATGTTGAATCTAGAAAAAAGTTTTCCCAATATCAAGTTGTGGGGAATAAGTAAAAGTTTAATACTGTGTTATAATGGCATGAACCAAAGTAGAATCATGGTAAAAATAGATCCCTTCTTTCTTTTAAAATTATCAAAAACTTTTCCCCTAATGCTTTGTACTATAACAAAAAGTTTTCAATATTACGGTTGTGTTTGAAACTGAGTAAAGTTTTAATATTTGTTATAAGGATGGGCCTAAGAAAAGAATCTGGAAAAATGCTTGTTTTGCTTTTTTTTAAAAAAGATATAAAAACTTTTCCTAAGAAATTTGACTCATAGAAAAAAAAGATTTCCAAATTACAGTTGTGCTTTGTAGTCAAAGTTTTAATACTTGTTATAAGGCATGACCTAAGAAAGAAAGGGGTAAAAAAGGCATCCCCTTGCTTTCTTTTAAAATAACCCCAAAAAACTTTTTCCCAATCCCCTTTGTACTCATAAAAAAAAAAAGTTTTCCCTTTTTACGGTTGTGAGGAACTGGTCACGTTTTAATCCCTGTTACTGGGGGTGACCCTTAGAAAGAATCTGGATTAAGTAGTTTGGCCTTGCTTTCTTTTAAAAATATACTAAAAAAATTTTTCCCCTAATGCTTTGATACTAAGGGGGGGGACAAAAAGATTTCCATTTCTACGGTTGTGTTGGAATGAGTGAAAGTTTTAATTTCTTTTAAAAGTGCATGACCCTAAGTAAAAATATGGGGAAAATAGCATCCCCATGCTTTTTTTTTTCGTATAAAAAACTTTTACCTAATGTTTGATTTAGAAAAAAAGATTTCCCAAATCTAAGTTTTTGCTTTGAACGAGTCAAAGTTTTAATATTCTGTTATAAGGGCGGAGAAAGTAAGAATAAGGTTAAAATGCTTTTGGTTTCTTTTAAAAGTCTAAAAAATTTTTCCTATTGTTTACTCTAGCCCAAAAAGATTTCCAAATATTACGTTGTGCTTGATGGTCAAAGTTTTTATCTTTTATTTTAAGCATGACCTAAGTAAGAATCATGTAAAAAATGCTTCCATTGTTACTTTTAAAATATACTCAAAAATTTTTCCCCTAATGTTTTTGATATCATAGAAAAAAAAGTTTTTAATACTACGGTTGTGCTGGAACTGAGACAGTTTTAAACATTTCTAAGGGGCATGATCCTTAGTAAAAATCTGGATTAAGTGTTGGCCCTTGTTTCTTTTAAAAAATACTCAAAACTTTTCCCTAATGCTTTGATACTATAGACAAAAGTTTTCCCAAATTCTCAGTTGTGTTGGAACAAGTCAAAGTTTAATACTGTGTTACTAATGGCATAAAACCAAAGTAAGAATCATGGTGAAAATAGATGCCTTGCTTTCTTTTAAAATATACTAAAAAACTTTTTCCCAAATTTTGATATTAGACAAAAGTTTGAATTTAGGTTGGTTTTGAACTGAGTGAAGTTTTAAATTTTCTGTTAAAAGTGATGAGTAAGTAAGATCTGGTAAAAATCGTTGTTTTGTTTCTTTTAAAAGAACTAAAAAAACTTCTTACCAAATGCAATGATCATAGAAACAAAGTTTTCCCAATATTACGTTGTGCTTTGAAGAGTAAAAATTTTTTAATACTGTGTTTATAAAGGCAGAGCCAAAGTAAGAATCATGGTAAAAATACGTTGCTTTTTTTAAAATTACTCAAAAACTTTTCCCCAAATGCTTTGATATATAGAAAAAAATTTCCTATCTCGGTTGTGATGGAACTGAGTCACAGTTTTAATAACTGTTACAAAGGGCATGACCCCTTGTAAGAATATGGATTAAGTAGTTGGCCCCTTCTTTTTTTTAAAAATTACTCAAAAACTTTTTCCTATGTTTTGACTCTAGAAAAAAAAGATTTCCAATATCTCGGTTGTGTTGGAATGAGTAAAATTTTTTAATATTTGTTATAAGTGCAGCCCTAAGTAAAAATCATGGTGAAAAATAGCATCCCAGCTTTTTTTTAAAACAATACTAAAAAAACTTTTCCCTAATGCATTGACTCTAGAAAAAAAGATTTCCAAATATCTACAGTTGTGTTTTTGACTGAGTCAAAGTTTTAATATTTTTTTATAAGGGCAGGACCCTAGAAAGAATAATGGAAAAAGTGTTGTTTTTTTCTTTTAAAAGATAAAAATTTTACCTAATGCATTTACTATAGAAAAAATTCCAATATCTCAGTTGTGCTTGAAAAAAGTAAAAGTTTTAATACTTGTTAAAAAATGGAATG
>JARQOC010003587.1:0-15445 GCA_033576535.1 Allobates femoralis | reverse complement strand
GATTTTTGTAATCCCTTTTAAATAAGGTTGGGGACAAAAATCTTCCTGGAAATTACGTCACAGACTGGTGTACGTTATCCTTGATACGGTTAGGAACTAAAATCCAAAATCTTTGTGTCTAACGTCACGAGGGTGTACGTCATCCCTTGTACAGGTTAGGGACAAAAAATTCCTCCTGAAACCTTTTAAGTCCCCCACGGTGACGATCCCCTTATACGGTTAGGGAAAAAACCCTTTCCCCTGAACACATTAAGTCCCCAGAGGTGTAGTATTTTAATACAGTTGGGACTAAAACCCTTTTTGCACCAACAGTCCCAAATTGGTGTAGTATCCTTAAAAAGGGGTTGGGAAAAAACCCTCCCCTGAACCCCAATTACAGTCACCAGACGGTGTACTATACCTTAATACTTTTAGGGACTAAAATCCTTTCCTCGAACCATTACAGTCACCAGACTGGTGTACGTACTACCTTAATACAGGTTAGGGGAGTAAAATCCTACTGACACCATTACAGTCTCAACAGACTGGTGTACGTACACTACCTTAATAACAGACGTTAGGGAGTTTCTTGACCCGATAAGGGTCTAAAATCCTCTCATGACACCATTACAGTCACCAGAATGGTGTGCGTACTACATTAATACAGGTTAGGGACTAAAAATCCTCTCCTGACACCATTACAGTCAACAGGACTGGTGTTCGTCATACCTTGATACAGGTTAGGGAACTAAATTCCTAATCTTTGTGATATGAACAGTCACCAGACTGGTGTGTACGTAATACCTTTGTACAGGTATTAGGGACTAAAATCCTCTCCTGAACACCATTTACAGTCACCAGACAGGTGTACGTACTACCCTTAATTACAGGTTAGGACTAAAATACTCTCCTGACACCCATTACAAGTCACCATACTGGTGTACGTACTTACCTTAATTACAGTTTTGGGATTAAAACTCTCTCCTGAGCACATTACAGTCACAGACTGGTGTTTGTTACTTCATACTTGATAAACAGGTGTTTAGGGATCTAAATCTATCTCTTGTGATTGCAAAAGTCACCAGACATGGGAGTTACTTCACAAACCTTTGATACAGGTATAGGAACTATAATCCTAATTCTTGTGATTCTGAAACAGTTAACAGACTGGTTGCACGTCATATCCTTGATTAGGTTAGGGACTAAATCCTCTCCTGAAACCATAACAGTCACCTGACTGGTGTACGTCATACCTTGATGAAGGGTTAGGGACTCTAAACTCCTCTCCTGAAACCATTACCAGTCACAGAAAGGTGTACGTTACTACCTTTAATACAGGTTGGGACTAAAAATCCTCTCCTGACACCCATTACAGTCACCAGACTGGTGTACGTAACTACTTTAATACCAGGTTAGGGACTAAAATCCTCCTCCTGACACCAATTAATTCCACCAGACTGGTGTTTGTACGGGTCAATACCTGAATACGGTTAGGGATAAATCCTCTTCTGAACCATTACAGTCACCTGACAGGTGTACGTATACCTTGATAAGGTTAGACAGAGACACTTAAAATCCTCTTCCTAAAACCTTTACAGTCACCAGACTTGGTGTACGTCATAACCTTGATACAGGTTAGGGACTAAAATCCTCCTCCTGACACCATTACAGTCACCAGAATGGTGTGTAGTACTACCATAATTACAGGTTTAGGGACAAAAATACCTCCTCCTGACTCCATTACAGTCCACCAGACTTAGTTGTACGTACTACACTTAATAACAGGTTAGGAACTAATTCCTCTTCTGCCACCATTACAGTCACCAGACTGGTGTACGTCATATCCTTGATACAGGTTAGGGAAACTAAAAATCTCTAAGCTCTTGTGATCCTCAACAGTCACCAGACTTCGGTGTACGTCTTACCTTGAAACAGGGTTATGGATACTAAAAATACGCTCCTGAAACCATTAACAGTCACACAACTGATGTTACTGTCATACCTTGATACAGGTTAGGGGACTTAAATCCCTCTCCTGAAAACATTATAGCTAACCAGACTGGTGTACGTATGATACACCTTGATTACAGGTTAGCGGAACTAAAATCCTAATCTCTTTGTCATTCAACAGTCACCCAGACTGGTTGTGTACGTCATACCTTGATACAGGTTAGGATATACTAAAATCCTTCCTGAAACCATTACAGTCACCACAGGTGTACGTACTACCTTAATACAGGATTAGGGGACTAAAATCCTCTCCTGACAACCAATTACAGTCACCAGAATGGTGTAGCGTACTACCTTAATTACAGGTTAGGACTAACAATCCTCTCCTGACACCATTATAGTCACAAGACTTGTGTACGTACTACCTTAATACAGGTTAGGGACTAAACTCCTCTCTGACACCATTACAGGTCACCAGAACTGGTGTAGTCATACTTGATTCTGGTTAGGGACTAAAATACTCTCTGAAACCATTAACAGTCACCAGACAGGTGTACGCTCCATCACATTGATACTGGTTAGGGACTAAAAATCCTTCTCTGAAACCTATTACAGCTCACCAGACAGGTGTACGTACTACCTTAATACAGGTTAGGTACTAAAATCCTCTCCTGACACCATTACAGTCACCTGAATGGTGTAGTACTTACCTTAAATACAGGTTAGGCGACTAAAATTCCTCTCCTGACTCCATTTACAGTCACCCGATGGTGTACGTACTACCTTAATACAGGTTGGGATATAAAATCCCTCTCCTGAAACCATTTTCAGGACAACAGATGTGTTTACAGGTCATACGTGATACAGGTTAGGGACTATATCTCTCCTTAACCCTATACAGTCACCACACTGGTGTACGTCATACTTGGATACAGGTTATGGACTTAAAAATTCCTCTCCTTTACCCATACAGTCACCGAACTTGGTGTACGTCATACCTTGCATACCAGGTTATGGACTAAATCCTCATCTCTGAATCACCATTCACAGTCACCAAGATGGTGTACGTCATACCTTGATTCAGGTTAGGGAACTAAAATCCTTATCTCTTAGTGATCCTTCAAACAGTTCAACCAGATGGTGTACGTCATACCTTGATTACAGGTTAGGGTAAACTATAATCCTAATCTCTGGTGATAATCAACTGTTCTCCTTATGGGTGGACGATAATTTACCTTGATACAGGTTAGGGACTAAAAATTCTTCTCCTGAAACATTACAGTCAACAGTCAGGTGTAGTCATTACCTTGATACAGCGATAGGGACTAAAATCCTATCCTGAAACCATTACAGTCACCAGAAGGTGTACGTTACTACCTTAATACTGGATAGGGACTAAATTTCCTCTTCCTGACACAATTACAGTCACCATGAATGGTGTTCGTACTACCTTAATATGAGGTTAGGGACTAAATCCTCTCCTGACACATTACGTCACCAGAATGTGTAGACGACTACCTTAATAACAGGTTAGGGACTCAAATCCTTCCTGACACCATTTACAGTCACCAGACTGGGATGTAGTCATACCTTGATTCAGGTTAAGGGTCTAAAATCCTCTCCTAAACCATTACAGTCACCAAGACAGTGTGTACGTACATACCTTGAATACAGGTAGGGACTAAAATCCTCTCTAAAAACCCATATTACAGTCACCAGACTGGTTGTACGTCATACTTTGATACAGGTTGGGGACCTAAAAATCCTCTACCTTGAAAACCATTACAGGTCACCAGAAAGGTTGTACGTTCATTCCTTAATAATGTTAGGACTAAAATCCTCTCCTGAAACCATTACAGTACCAGACAAGGTGTAGCGTACTACCTTTAATACAGGTTAGGGAGTAAAATCCGATCATTGACACCAATTACAGTCACCAGACAGGTGTACGAAACTACAAAAACCTTAATACAGGTTAGGGACTAAATCGTCTCTGACACCTTTACAGTCACCAGACAGGTGTACGTACTACTTTATACAAGGTTATGGGGACTAACAATCCTCTCCTGACAACATTACAGTCACAAGGACTGGCTGTAGTACTAACCTTAATAAGTTAGGGACAAAAATCCTCTCTGACTCCCATGTACAGTCAACCATGACTTGTGTACAGTACTACCTTAATACAGGTTAGGGACTAAAATCTCTCCTGACACATTACAGTCACCAGACTGCTGTTAGTATAACTTGATACTGGTTAGGACGGAACTAAATTCATAAATTCTCTTGTGATTTAACATTTACCAGACTGGTGAAAGTATCCCTTGATACAGGTTGGGACTAAAACCCTTCCTGAAACCTTTACGTCCCCCAGCAGGTTGAAAATCTTCCTTGTTCAGTTAGGGACTAAATTCTCCTAAAACCATTAAGTACCAGACGGTGTACGTATCCCTTAATACAGGTTAGGGGCTAAAAAATTTTCCCCTTTTAAAACCAACAGTCACCCAGACGGTGTACGTATACCTTAATAATTTTAGGACAAAATCCTTCCTAAAAACCATTACGTCACGACAGGTGTACGTATCCTTAATACAGGTTAGGGATAAAATCCTTCTCCTGACACTTACAGTCCCGGGATGGTGTACGTGTACTTTACTATTTAAATTTACAGGTTAGGGACTAAATCCTCCCCTGAACCATTACAGTCACCAGACTGGTTTTACGGATACCTTAATTACAGGTTAGGGACTAAAATCCTCTCCTGACACCATTACAGTCCCAGACTGGTGTACGTCATACCTTGATACAGGTTGGGGACTAAAATCCTCTCCTAAAACCCCATTACAGTCACCGGGATGGTGTACGTACTACCTTAATACAGGTTAGGGACTAAAATCCTCTCCTGACACCATTACAGTCACCAGATGGTTTTCGTCCCTACCTTATACAGGTTAGGGACTAAAATCCTCTCCTGCCACCATTACAGTCACCAGGACTGGTGTACGTCATACCTTATACAGGTTAGGGAACTAAATCCTAATTTGACTCTTTTTTTTTTTTTTTTTTTTTTTTTTTTTTTTTTTTTTTTTTTTTTTTTTTTTTTTTTTTTTTTTTTTTTTTTTTTTTTTTTTTTTTTTTTTTTTTTTTTTTTTTTTTTTTTTTTTTTTTTTTTTTTTTTTTTTTTTTTTTTTTTTTTTTTTTTTTTTTTTTTTTTTTTTTTTTTTTTTTTTTTTTTTTTTTTTTTTTTTTTTTTTTTTTTTTTTTTTTTTTTTTTTTTTTTTTTTTTTTTTTTTTTTTTTTTTTTTTTTTTTTTTTTTTTTTTTTTTTTTTTTTTTTTTTTTTTTTTTTTTTTTTTTTTTTTTTTTTTTTTTTTTTTTTTTTTTTTTTTTTTTTTTTTTTTTTTTTTTTTTTTTTTTTTTTTTTTTTTTTTTTTTTTTTTTTTTTTTTTTTTTTTTTTTTTTTTTTTTTTTTTTTTTTTTTTTTTTTTTTTTTTTTTTTTTTTTTTTTTTTTTTTTTTTTTTTTTTTTTTTTTTTTTTTTTTTTTTTTTTTTTTTTTTTTTTTTTTTTTTTTTTTTTTTTTTTTTTTTTTTTTTTTTTTTTTTTTTTTTTTTTTGGGGAAAACTAAACCAATTTTGGTTTGAACGTTAAAAAGGGGTTGGGTAACCGTCTTTGGGCCCTAAATCCCCCTAAAAATTTCAACCGACGGGTTAGTAAAACCTTTAATTTAGGGCAAAATTTTGCCCTTTCATACCGACGGGGTTAGACAAAATTAAATCTTTAAAAGGGCCCTTTAAATTTCCCCTAAACCCTTAAAGCCCAAATTTCTAACCCTTTTTCCGGGTTTTGGGGAATTTAAAATTTTAACCCTTTGGACTAACTTCCCGACTTTCACCGATGGTTGGGGGAACAAAAAACCCCCTTTTTGGACTAAATCCCAGACTTGTCCCCTTTTACATTAAAAAAAAATTTTCCCCAAAAAAATTCTCCCAAAAATTAGTCAATTTTTTGGGGTTGGGACTAAAACCTTCCGGAAAAAATCACCAATTTACGTCAAATTGAAAGGTTGGGGAAAAAAAATTTTCCTCTTTTTAACGTCACCAAAAGGGTGTCTACCTTTTTACAGGTTGGGGAAACAAAAACCCTTTTTTTTTTAAAAAAACCCCGGACGGGGGTTTTTACTTTATTAAAACAGGTTGGGAAAAATCCTCCCGCCCACATTACAGTACCAGCTGGTAAACTCCCTTAAATGGGTTGGGGACAAAAATACCCTCCCCCTTAAAACCCAAAATTTTGTCCCTTTTTTCCCCCAAAATTAGGGAAAAACCCTTG
Organism: Allobates femoralis; assembly: GCA_033576535.1. Taxonomy (NCBI): domain Eukaryota; kingdom Metazoa; phylum Chordata; class Amphibia; order Anura; family Aromobatidae; genus Allobates; species Allobates femoralis. The sequence continues at coordinate 9,187 of JARQOC010003587.1, read as the reverse complement.
CCCACCTTAATAAAAGGGGTTGCTAACCTTTCTTAAATAAAATCCCCAAAAACCCTTACGTCACCGAGGTTAGCTAACTTATTACATTAAAGGGCAAAATTTACTAACCTTGTACAGTGGGTTTATTTTTCCTTTTAAAGTAAAACTTGAAAAAATAATTTCCCTCCTTTCCCAAACCAAATTAAGTTAACCAAATTTTAAATCATACCAAACGGTTTGGGGGAACAAAAACCTAACCCTTTGGACAAATCCCGATTTACGTAACCGACCGGTTAGGGACAAAACCCTAATTTTTACAAACCCCCACAACCCCGGGGTGAACCTTTAAAAAATTTCCCCTAAAAAATCCCAAAACCCTTCATCACTTTGGGGCCTAAAACTTTAAAAAAAAATCCAACTGTTACGTCACCGCTGGTTAGCAACCCTTTAAATTAACTAAAACCCCCTAAACCTTAATACCGGGGACTTTTAATTTTAAACATTAAAAAATTCCCGCCCCTTACCCACCAAGGGTTAGTAAAACCTTTACTTAGGGACAAAACCTTCTACCCTTAATCCCCGAAAGGGTACGTTCCTTTGTACTTAAGCCCAAAACCTTTAAACCTTAAAAAAGGGGGCCCAACTTTAATTAGGACCAAAATCCTCTCCTAAACCCTTAAAGCCCCAAAACTTCTTTTTTTACCAATACATTTTGGGAAAAAAAATTTTCCTAAACATAAGCCCCCCTTTTTTCCATTAATACGGGTTGGGAAAAACCTCCTAAAAAAGTAAATTTAGAACCTTAATACAGGGGGGGATTTAAAATTTTCCCTAACCTACATTACGGGACGGGTTTGGGTACTACTAATAAGGTTGGGAAAAAATTCTCCTGACACCATTAAAACCCCGGGTGAAATTTTTTAAACAGGTTGGGACTAAAATTCCCAAAACCTTTTTAAACCGGGTTTGGGTTTCCCCTGATCAGGTTAGGGACAAAACCTTTTGAAAACCATTACAGTCCCAGACAGGTTAGTATTTTTAAAAAATTTTGGGGCAAAAATCCTCTCTGACACATTCAGTCCAAATTGTTACTACTTAAAAAGGTTAGGGAAAAAAACCTTCCCTCCTTAAAATTTTTAACTTTTACATTAAAAATTTTTTAAAATTTCCGCAAAAAACCCCCCTTTTTTTGTACTTAAAATTTTAATTAAAAAATTTTCCTAACTCGGACAAAAAATACCGAGGTTAGCAACCCTTTATCTTGGGAAAAAATTACCTTTTGTGTTTTAAACTACCAGTTGAGCCAACCTTAAAAATTAGGGAACAACCAATTTTTGTTTTTTAAACGTCCCGGGTGAGTATATTTTAACACTGGGAAAAAATCCCCCCTGCCAAAATTTTAATACAGTAGGACTAACCTTTGAACATTGGGACAAAATTTCCAAAAATTTTTAAAAACCAACATTTTCGCCCCCAAATACGGGTTAGGGACTTTTCTAACCTTTTAAGTAAGATTTTCTTCTAAAAATACGGGAAGGGACTAAAAACCCCTTCCTAAAACCCCCTTCCACCACAGCAGGGCGTTCCCTTAAAAAAGGATAGGGAAAAAATTTCCTCCCAACATCCCCAGACGGGTTTGTATCCCAAATCTTGGGGAAAACCCTTTCCCCCTTTTTCCCCCAAAGACTGGGGTACGTACTACCTTAATAGGAAAAAAAATAAAAATCCCCCCGGACCCTTTCAGTCACCAGTGGTGGTCATACCTTGATAAGGTTGGGAACTAAAACCCAATCTTTGTGATTAACAGTCCCCGACTGGTGTATTTCTACCTTATACGGGGGAGGGCTAAAATCCCCCTTTTGGTTTCTAACAGTCAAAACTGGGATTAAAACCCTTATACAGGTTAGGGACTAAAATCCAATTCGTATCTGAAGTTACCAGATGGTGGTTTTTTTCCGATCGGGTTTTGGGACAAAAACCTCTTGAAAATTACAGTCACAACGGGGGTAATTTACCGGCGTTGGGACTAAAATCCTCTCCAAAACATTTTTCCCAACAGGGTCGAATATTTGGTTGAGAAAAAACCCCCCTTCTAAAACCCTTTAAAACCCAGGGGTACTTTCCCTTTAATTAAAGGGACAAAAATCCTCCTAAACCATTAAGTCACAGATTTTATACATTTAAATACAGGTTTGGGACTAAAACCCCCTAAACCCAACAGCACCAGCTGGTGTAGTCTCCCTTTCAGGTTGGGGACTAAAATCCTCTCCCGGGAACCATTACGGGTCACCCAAAAAGGGGTTGTACGTCTACTTAATACGGGGTTGGGGAAACTAAAAAATCCCCCCTTTTGGAAAACCCTAAAGTCCCCAAGATGGTGTACGTCAAAACCTTTTTACGGTTAGGGACTAAAAACCTCTCCTGAAACCAATTCCCAGTCACCGGGACGGGTTTTCCGTAAAACCTTAATCCCAGGTTGGGGAAAAAAAAATCCTTTTTTTGGAATTAACGTCACCAGACTGGGTTGTATACCTTAATACGGGGTTTGGGGAAACAAAATTTTCCTCCCCCTTTTGGAATTAACAGTCACCAATGGTTTTTAGTATATTTTTAATTATTTTTTTTGGGAAAATTAAAACCCTTTCTTTTGAAAACCTTAACAGTCACCAGACTGGTTTTTACGTCTTTCCCTTGATCGGGTTGGGGAAAACCTAAAACCCTTTCCCCTTGGAAAACCTTAACATTCCCCAAGAATGGTACTTCCCCTTGTTTCAGGTTGGGGAAACAAAAATTCCTTTCCTTTTGGAAACAACATTACCAGACGGTTTGAAAGTATCCCTTTGATAAAAGGTTGGGGACAAAAACCCCTCTCTAAAAACCTTTCAGTCACCAAAAGGTGTACGTCATCCCTTTTATAAGGTTGGGGGATAAAACCCTTCCTAAAACCCCATTCCATCACCAGCAGGTGTACGTACTACCTTAATACAGGTTAGGGACTAAAATCCCTCCTGAACCATTACAGTCACCGGATTGGTGTAAGTATACCTTAAAAAAGGGTTTGGGAAACTAAAACCCTTTCCCCTTTTGGAACCTTAACGTCACCGGGACGGGGAGTACGTAACCCTTTTAATCGGTTAGGGAACTAAACCCTTTCCCCTTTTGGAATTTTAACAGTCCCCAAAAATGGTGTACGTCATACCTTGATACGGGTTTGGGGAAAACAAAAATCCTTTTTTTTGGAAACCAACAGTCCCCCAAAACTGGGGGTACGTCAATACCTTGATAAGTTGGGGAAACTAAAAACCCTTTAAACCTCGGAAACCTTAACAGTCCCCAGACGGGTTTGTTAAAACCCTTTTGATACAGGTTTTTTGGGAAATTTAAAATTTTTCTCCTAAAACCCTTCATTTTACCGGGACTGGGTTACGTCATCCCTTGTTACAGGTTGGGCAAAAAATCCTCCCCTAAAACCAAATTTTCAGCCCACCGACAGGGTTATATTCCTTAATAAGGGGAAGGGAATAAAATCCCCCCTTAAACCATTACAGCCCACCAAAAGGTGTACTTTACTCCCTTTAAATAAGGTTTAGGGACTAAAATCCTCCCCTGAAACCTTTACAGTCCGACGGTGAAACTTTCAAATTTTAATAAAAGGTTAGGGAATAAAACCTCTCCAAAAACCCATTACATTTCACCGGACGGTTTTTAAACGTTTTACCTTTTTTACAGGTTGGGAAGAAAAAAATTTCCTTTCCCCGGGAACTTAACAGTCCCCAAACTGGTTTTAAGTAATCCCTTAATACAGGTTAGGGAATAAAACCCTTTCCCCTTTTGGAACCTTAACAGTCCCCAAAAATGGGTACAAAAATTTTTGGGTTTCCCGGTTTTAGGGAACTACAAAATTTTAACCCCTTTCTTGTGATCTGAACATTTAACCAGGATGGTGAAACGTCATACCCCTTGTACGGGGTTAGGGCCCTAAAAATCCTTCCTGAAAACCATTACAGTCACCGGGAACAGGTGTACTCTACCTTTTTGGTTTGGGGGAATTAAAATCCTCCCCAAAAAAACCAAATTACAGTCACCGGGACGGGAAAGTACTCCCCTTAATACGGGGTTTAGGGACAAAAATAACCTTTTCCCTAAACCCCATTACAGTACCTACGGTGTACGTACTCCCTTAAAAATTTTTTGAGAAAAATTCCCTCCCCTGACCCCATTAAAGTCCCCAGACTGGTGTACTTATACCTTAATACAGGTTGGGGACAAAAACCCCTTCCTAAAACCATTACATTTCACCAAAAGGTGTATTTTAAATAACCTTTTTAAAAGGGTTTGGGGGGGCCCAAAAATCCTCCCCAAAAACCCACCCCCAGTCACCAGACGGTGTACTTACTCCCTTTAATAAAGGTTAGGGACAAAAACCCCCCCCCAAAAAACCTTTAAGTCAGGGGGTTTTTGGTGTAGGGTTTTTTCCTTAATACGGGTTGGGACAAAAACCCCCCCCGGGGGAAAAAATTTAAAGGGCCCCCGACGGGTTTTTACGAAAAAACCTTTAGGGGTTAAAAGGGAAACCCCTTTAAAAAACCCCCCAAATTTTTCTCTTTTTTTAAAAAAAAAAAACCCCTTTGGGGAAAACAGTAAAGGGGCCCGGGTTTTAAGTCATACCTTGTACAGGTTGGGGAAAAAAAATTCCTAATCTCTTGTGATTTAAAAGCCCCCAAAATTTGGGGGTACGTCATACCTTGAAAAGGGGGGGGAAAAACTAAAATCCAATCCCCCCTTTTTAACCCCCCAGGGGGAGGGTGTACGTTTTCCTTAAAAAGGGTTAGGGAAAAAAATTTTTCCCCCCTGAAACCATTGGGGGTAAACCAAACGGGTGTACGTCTTTCCCCTTGATGGGGGTTTTTAGGGAAAAAAAATCCTCCCCCTGAAACCTTTACGTCCCCCAAAGGGTTTTGGGTCATCCCTTAAAGGGGGTTTTTGGGGAAATAAAACCCTCCCCAAAAAACCCCATTAAAGTCCCCGAGGTGTAGGAAACCCTTTACAGGTTAGGGACTAAAAATCCTCTCCTGAAACCATTACGGGTCACCAGACAGGTGTACGTCATACCTTAATACATGTTAGGGACTAAAATCCTCCCCTGAAACATTCAGCCCACCAGACAGGTGTACGTACTACCTTAATACAGGATAGGGACCTAAAATCCTCTCCTGACACCATTACAGTCACCAGACTGGTGTACGTACTAACTTATACAGGTTGGGGGACTAAAATCCTCTCCTGACCCATTACAGTTCACCAGACTGGTGTACGTACTACCTTAATGCAGGTTAGGGAACTAAAATCCTCTCCTGGACATTACAGTCACCAGACTGGTGTACGTCATACCTTGATACAAAGTTAGGGACTAAAATCCTCTCTGGAAACCATTACAGTCCCAGACGGTGTACATCATACCTTGATGCAGATTAGGGGACAAAAACCCTCCTAAAACCATTACAGTCATCAGACAGGTGTACGTACTACCTTAATACAGGTTAGGACTAAAATCCTCTCCTAAAAACCTTTTACATCACCGACAGGTGAACGTCTCCTTAATACAGGTTAGAGACTAAAATCCTCTCCTGACACCATTACAGCCCACCAGACTGGTGTACGTATACTTAATACAGGTTAGGGACTAAAATCCTCTCCTGAACCATACAGTCACCAGACTGGTGCACGTCATAAAATCCTCTCCTGAAACCATTACAGTCACCAGACTGGTGTACGTCATACCTTGATACAGGTTAGGGACTAAAATCCTCTCCTGAACCATTACAGTCACCAGACTGGTGTACGTACTACCTTAATACAGGTTAGGGACTAAAATCCTCTCTGACACCATTACAGTCACCAGATGGTGTACGTCATACCTTGATACAGGTTAGGGACTAAAATCCTCTCCTGACACCATTACAGTCACCAGACTGGTGTACGTCATACCTTGAATACAGGTTAGGGACTAAAATCCTCTCCTGAAACCATTACAGTCACCAGACTGGTGTACGTCATACCTTGATACAGGTTAGGGACTAAAATCCTCTCCTGACACCATTACAGTCACCAGACTGGTGTACGTACTACCTTATACAGGTTAGGGACTAAAATCCTCTCCTGAACCATTACAGTCACCAGACTGGTGTACGTATACCTTGATACAGGTTAGGGACTAAAATCCTTCCTGAAACCATTACAGTCACCAGACTGGTGTACGTCATACCTTGATACAGGTTAGGGAACTAAAATCCTCTCCTGAAAACCATTACAGTCACCAGACTGGTGTACGTCATACCTTGATACAGGTTAGGGACTAAAATCCTCTCTGAAACCATTACAGTCACCAGACTGGTGTACGTCATACCTTGATACAGGTTAGGGACTAAAATCCTCTCCTGAACCATTACAGTCACCAGACTGGTGTACGTCACTACCTTATACAGGTTAGGGACTAAAATCTCTCTCTGAACCATTACAGTCACCAGACTGGTGTACGTACTACCTTAATACAGGTTAGGGACTAAAATCCTCTCCTTGACACCATTACAGTCACCAGACTGGTGTACGTATACCTTATACAGGTTAGGGACTAAAATCCTCTCCTGACACCATTACAGTCACCAGACTGGTGTACGTCATACCTTGATACAGGTTAGGGACTAAAATCCTCTCCTGAACCATTACAGTCACCAGACGGTGTACGTCATCTCCTGAAACCATTACAGTCACCAGACTGGTGTACGTATACCTTGATACAGGTTAGGGACTAAAATCCTCTCCTGAAACCATTACAGTCACCAGACTGGTGTACGTCATACCTTGATACAGGGGTTGGACTAAATCCTTGAATAGTCACAGACGTGTGTTACCTTACGTTAGGGCAATCCTCGACATCAGTACAGAGTGTGTTCTATAAGGTTGATAAATCTTCTGAAACCATTAAGTCACAATGTTTACGTACACTTATACAGGTTGGGACTAAATCCTTCCTGAAAAACAGTCCCAGACTGGTGTACGTTACATTAATACAGGTTAGGACTAAAACTTCCTTGAAATTAAAGTCCCACTGTTACGATACCTTAATACAGGTTAGGGATAAAATCTCTCTAACATTACAGACCAACTGGTGTACGTCATCTTACAGGTTAGGGACTAAATCCTCTCTGACATTACAGTCACCAGACTGGTGTACGTATACCTTATACAGGTTAGGGACTAAAATCCTCTCCTGACATTACAACGTACAGACTGGTGTACGTATACCTTATACAGGTTAGGGACTAAAATCCTCTCTGAACCATTACAGTCACCAGACGGTGTACGTCTACCTTATCAGGTTAGGGACTAAAATCACTCCCTGAAACCATTACAGTCACCAGAGTTACGTATACTTATACAGGTTAGGGACTAAAATCTCTTGAACTTACAGTCACAGATGTGTACTACACCTTAATCAGGTTGGACTAAAACCTCTCTGAACAATTACATCCAACCATTAGTACTAACATTACCTTATGACAGGTTAGGGACTAAAATCCTCCCCTGGAACCATTACAGTCACCAGACTGGTGTACGTACTACCTTAATACAGGTTAGGGACTAAAATCCTCTCCTGAACCATTACAGTCACCAGATGGTGTACGTCTTACCTTATACAGGTTAGGGACTAAAATCTCTCCTGAACCATTACAGTCACCAGACTGGTGTACGTCATACCTTAATACAGGTTAGGGACTAAAATCCTTCTCTTGTGATCTAACAGTCACCAGATGGTGTACGTCTACCTTGATACAGGTTAGGGACTAAATCCTCTCCTGAAACCATACAGTCACCAGACAGTGTACGTCATACCTTGATACAGGTTAGGGACTAAAATCCTCTCCTGAAAACCAATTAAGTCACCAGACAGGTGTACGTTACTACCTTAATACAGGTTAGGGACTAAAATCCTCTCTGGACACCATACAGTCACCAGACTGGTGTACGTACTACTTAATACAGGTTAGGGACTAAAATCCTCTCCTGACACCATTACAGTCACCAGACTGGTGTACGTACTACCTTATACAGGTTAGGACTAAAATCCTCTCTGACCCATTACAGTCACCAGACTGTGTCGTACTACCTTAATACAGGTTAGGGACAAAAATCCTCTCCTGAACCATTACGTCACCAGACTGGTGTACGTACTCCCTTAAAAGTTAGGGACTAAATCCTCTCTAAACCCCATTACAGTCACCGGGACTGTGTACGTCTACCTTATACAGGTTAGGGACTAAAATCCTCCCCTTTGAACCATTACAGTCACCAACTGGGGTACGTCATACCTTGATACAGGTTAGGGACTAAAATCCTCCCCTAAAAACCTTTACAGCACCAGCGGTGTACGTCATACCTTGAAAACAGGTTAGGGACAAAAATTTCCTCTCTAACCATTACAGTCACCAGACTGGTGTACGTCATACCTTGATACAGGTTGGGGAAACAAAAATCCTTCCTGAAACCATTAAGTCCCCAGCGGGTCGTATCCCTTATACAGGTTAGGGACTAAAATCCTTCCTGAACCATTACAGTCACCAGACTGGTGTACGTACACAAATTTACAGGTTAGGGACTAAAATCCTCTCCTGACACCTTACAGTCACCAGACGGTACGTATACCTTATACAGGTAGGACAAAAACCCTTCCTAAAACCCATTACAGTCACCAGACTGGTGTACGTATACCTTGATACAGGTTAGGGACTAAAATCCTCTCCTAAACCATACAGTCACCAGACGGTGTACGTCATACCTTGATACGGGTTAGGGACTAAAACCCTCTCCTGAACCTTTACAGTCACCAGACGGTGTACGTACTACCTTATACAGGTTAGGGACTAAAATCCTCTCCTAAAACCCCATTACAGTCACCAGACGGTGTACGTACTACCTTAATACAGGTAGGGACTAAAACCCTCTCCTGACACCATTACAGTCACCAGACTGGTGTACGTACTACCTTAATACAGGTTAGGGCCCTAAAATCCTCTCCTGACACCATTACAGTCACCAGACTGGTGTACGTACACCTTAATACAGGTTGGGGACTAAAATCCTCTCCTGACACCATTACAGTCACAGACTGGTGTACGTCATACCTTGATACAGGTTGGGGACTAAAAAA
>JARQOC010003586.1:0-15445 GCA_033576535.1 Allobates femoralis | reverse complement strand
TAGACAGCCATGTGTGCACATTATGAGTTGAGTCATATATGTACTGCGTGTAGGGAGCGGAGCTGTGTGTGCACCAAGTGAACAAATGTATCCATCCATCCACATTCCTCCTCCAGGTACTTTTATCTATAAACATTAATCCAGGATTTGTTTCTGGGCTTTAACTTCTTAACGATTACCAATACTTTGTAATATGGCAGCCATTAAGGGTCTTTATTCCTTACTGCTGTTTTAATACATTGGTAAAGAATAAGTGTATAGCGCCCCCTAGAGTTAAAAAAAAAAATCTGTGAGGTTTCAGGCCGTTTTTTCGGTCATCGATTGAGACTCCTCATTTCCCTCCTAAAAGATTAATTTCTAAATTTCTATACCTCGGGGCAAAATTTTTCTGTTGACGAGTTCTTGATGAGTTTCAAGAGCTGTCTGTTATTTCACCAGTTTATCCATTCCATACACGCCAGATATGGTGTGAAATTGTACAAAATGTGTGAAAGAACAAGCGGGTACAGATGCAAGTTTCACTTTTATAAAGGTAGGCCCCACCAAACTGCCCCCCAGACAATTGGCACCCCTGGTAAAATTGTTTGGGAGTTAATTACACTGTTTTTTTATATAAAGTTGACCACGTGTCCTACGACGATTATTATACTAGTATCCCTCTATACAAGTCTGAGTAGGTTTTGTGTCATAGTTGGTGTCCAGACTTATGGAGAAGGTTGCGTCATTGTCACAGACAAGTGGCCAAGTACTTGCAGACAAATGGAATGAAATTAAAGGACATCTACATGCTCATCACCATGCATGTGGACACCACTGTGACGGTAGAGACAGGGGCACCACCAGAGACAAAGAGAGGTCGCTCTGTGTAAGAGATTACAATAAATTCATGGGAGGCATTGACCTGTCAAACCAGGTGCTACAACCATATCTGGTGAAGCACAAGACCAGGGCCTAATACAAAAAGGTAATCTCAAAAAGTCAAAAGAAGCACTCTCATTTCTCCAGTGCTTAGGAGAATATTGTTGAGTGTCTCTTAAGGTACCTTTACACGCCGCCACTGTGGCTAGCAACAGGTATCCACCGCACGTGCACGTTTTTAACGGTGGATACTGATCGCCGATGCCGCATATACATGCCGCCATTGCGTTGTCAACTGAAGGTATCTTTGTTCCCCGGAAGTGCCGACAGATCCTGCGGCTTACTTCCTGTTGAATACCTTCCCACGCCGCTACCACAAAGGAATATGGGTGTACATATTTTGCGCCGCAAGTACATAGGCGTGACAGAGTTGTGTATTCCGTGACGCTAATACGCTGATTGGAAAACGCAATAGCGTCATGATTGGCCAGCCTGCGCAGGAAGGCTGGCTAATACATGATGCCATTGCAATTGTGTAGTGTGAATGGTCAGCTCTTTACATATGGTGCCCTGTGAAGGGACAGCCAATTGTTACACAGTAGCCCCCACCAATGATCGCTGATGGGGCGTGGTATCCATGACGCTGTGGCATGCCCCTGGGTGTTCACTAGGCGGCGCAACATCCATGCCTGTGCCCCGTTTAGATGCCACTACCATTGCAATTGTGCCTTTGTGTTGCCTTGGGTTTTTGAGCACGGCTCAGCAACAGGTATCTGAGTCAACTGCAGGACACTGGGAGGAACCGCCATTTTGTAGCAATTTCATGGCAACAGGCACAATTATCCCCAGTGCCCGGCAGTTGCTACCTTCCAGTGGTGGCATGTAAAGGTACCGTCACACGCGGCAATATTGCTAGGCAATTTCACATTCAATTTGCTGGTTGCAGTGAAATCATGGACACATTGTTACATTTGTACACAGCAACAAAATAGAACAATGTGTCCATGATTTCACTGCAACCAGCAAATTGCCAGTGAAATTGCCTAGCAATATTGTCGCGTGTGAAGGTACCTTTAAGGTACCGTTACACGCTGCAATGTTGAAACAATATCCTTAACGATCTCATTAGCGCGCAGTCGTTAGGACATCGTTTTGACATTGTTGAGGAGTTGTCACACGTGTAGATATCGTGGACGACGCACTAACGATGTAGCAAGCAGCTATCGTTTGCACAACCCAGCGAACGATACTTGTTCACTGATGTGAATGGGCGAAGTCGTGAACGACATCGTTATCACGGTGTCACACAGCAGGTTGGCTGATCGAGGATCGTTTGATTTTAGAACATGTTCTCAAATCTGCGACCAACGATTTATCGTAGTCGTATCTCGGTGTTACACGAAACAACGTCCTAACGATGTCATTTCAACGACTCCAATCCCGTAACGTTTCAGCGATATTGTTCATGATATGTGTCTTCTGTCACAATACTCACAGGTAACTTGACAGTGTCTTTGATCACCCTGGAGCTGATCATTGGCTGAGCCTTTGCCATTGTGGCTATTCTTCGATCCATTCGATTTGTAGTCTTCCATTATCTTCCACGTCTCTCTGGTTTTGCTTTCCATTTTAAAGCATTGGAGATCACTTTAGCTGAACAGCCGATCATTGTCTGCCCTTTTTTTTTTATAAGTTTTATCCTCTCTAATCAAGATTTTAATCAAAGTACACTATTCAGGGGCGGCACGGAGGCTCAGTGGTTAGCTCTGCAGCCTTGCAGTGCTGAGGTCCTGGGTTCAATTCCCCCCAAGGACGACATCTGCAAGGAGTTTGTATGTTCTCCCTGTGTTTGCGTGAGTTTCCTCCAGGCGCTCTGGTTTCCTCCCACATTTCAAAGACAGATGTTTACATTGTGAGCCCCAATAGGGACTGTGTTGCAAATGTATGTAAACTGCTATATAAATGAATACATATTATATTATTATGCTGAAAAATGTCTAAAACAAATATTTCTCGGGCTTTCAAGGAGAAATGCATGATCAGCGTGCTGGCTTCACCTTCAAATAAAGGCCACCTGATTCACACCTGTTTCTTCACAGAATGATTGACCTCACTAACTGAACTCCACACTTCTAATATTATGAACACCCCCCTTTCAATTATTCCAATATACAGGCTCAAAAACATGCAGATCATGAATCCTGAGCCAGTTGGTTTTCTAAGAATCTACTGCACTAACTGGTAAATTGTTTGACATGTGGTGATTTAATTTATACCAAAAACAGTGAATATTCTGGATAGTCATGTTGGATTGCTGTTATTCGGAATACTACTGTATCTTAGTCTGACTGTTTTTATGACTATATACTGTTTAATGCAGTGAAGGGTGAGGTGCTAAATGGAAAATACGTACATTTCTCCCAGAAAGTGCACAGGTTAAGTCTGGACTGAACCTTCACTGCTATTCCGGGTTTTCGTGACAATGTCTGAGTTGCCCAGCTGCAGCAATTAAGACTACATAAATAGCCAGAATGTCTCAGTAGGCTGTGTTAGGGAAGAAGGACGCTGGAGAGTGCTGTAATTGTGTTAGATCTTAAGTAAAGACTTTTCATGGTGTCCGCTTGCCTTGTGGCTGACCCGATCAAGCTCAGCCATTGCAGACCTGAGGACTGCCCTGAGAGTAGCACCTGAGGGCTACCTGCGGCCCAAATCTATCCACACCATCAATAGCTCCAGTGAAGAACCAAGTGGCCACTTAGTTACACCCCTCCTACAACAGGGTAAACCCGGGGCCTGTGGCACCTTTTACACCTGCAATGTCAAATGTACTTATACCAGTGTGAATAAAACATTGAGTTTTGGACAGTAACCCCCGCATGTGCCTCTTTACTGCGTCCCATTGTCTACCAGAGCTGATTCCCTACAACTTTTCTTTACTTTTATATTACTTATATATTATTTATCTTGGCGATACGGGCTCGATCATTTTATTGGAGGATTTCTTAGCAATTAGGCTATTCTGTATTCATATAGGCTTTACTACATTGGTCTCGCCGAACGTCTGTGTCGGACGATACTTTTGGAATTCTGTAGGGGATTGGTGGTGCTGTGGACATAGCGGTTCCTGTTTTGGCATACACGAGCCTGTTGTGTTGTACCATGTCGATCGGCACATTCTTCTCTCTTTTGGGGATTGATAGAGCTAAACAGACTTGGTTCCACCAGTCTCTTTGAATAATAAACTTGTCCTTCTAGCCCTGCTGGTGTTCTTTCATCTGTGGAACAAACTCAGGTTTGCCACATAGTTGGCTGCATTTTCATCCACATTTTGAACATTTTAGTCTTCACCCCAGTTAAGTTGATTCTTCCTTCTTCAATATTCACAATTGCAGGACAACTGTATTGTTAGCAAGACCAAGTTTTGTAAACGGCAAATATGTTTTTAGTGGCATACCGCCCTTTGTGAGTAATAATTCCTGGAAGGATTTTCTTGTTTATTAGCTCAATGTGTTTGTAAGCTTTCAATGGGTCCTGGAATTTCATCAATTTTATCTTAAAGACCAAGTAGTACTGTACACCATCCATTATAGGCACTGGCATGTGCAGTACTCACATTGGTGCCATATTGGATGTATTTGTGAACACTGAAAAACTAGTGCAACAAAATTTGAGGTCTTCTCCGCAGAATGTTCAAAAAAATCATTAAAAGTGAGTGAAAAAAATGGAAATTGTAATTTTTTAAACTTGTGTTGCATCAACTACATAAAGAATGGTAGTATCAAACTACTCAGCACCACCCTAGATAAATACATTAGAGGATATAATTTACAAAAAAAGGCATTTATTTATTGGGGGTTTCCTGTTGTTCTTGTCAAGCTCTGCAAATCTGACAATCTATTCCAAATAGAGCAAACTTTGCTTTAAAAAATTCAAGTATTTCTCTATCCGTGCTGAAATGTCCAATTTGTCCAAACAGCACTTTTTGACTATTTGTGGGGTATCGCTGCACTCATAAGGAAGTGGGTAACACTATATTTTTGGTCTTATTGTGGCTCCCCAGAGTCTGGTTGCCACAATGGCATTGCCTCCCTCAGGGGGTAATGTCATGATGTCATGCTTGGAAGCAATAAGGGGTATCCACACCAGGTAAGACCACAGCATGCAACACCTTTCTTGACTCCAGACCTGAAGGGGGAGCTCACCTATAAATTCCGGCCTGGCGGCGGGGTTAAGCAGCACGTCAGTGAGGAGTGAGAGAGTTCAGTTCCTATAAGGACTGTGAAGACGACCTGTGGACTGAAGCATTGCCAGGCTTGTTCCAGGCAGAGTAGAGAGTGAAAATGCAGCTGTGGAGCCCACTGGGACGGGGTACTCTGTACCGGACTGGGGTACTGCTGGGGATACCACGGCGATCTGGGTCAGGACCGTGTCCCGGGTTCCGCAAGTGAATGGGGGGCACATCGCTTCCCTGCTAATCCTTCCTCTCCCTGGGTAGGACCCTATTGCACTTTTCTTTTCTTTTTATCGTAAGATTACATGAGGACTGTTGATTTCCATCAAAAACTGCGTTTAAATCTAGAGGAAATGATGCTTTGATACCGTTTTGAAGACAAAAGGTGGTAACACCAAATATTGACCAGATTTTGATTGCTGTTGTTTGCATTTTATTAGTTGATAATAATAGACTACTAACACGTCTAATGTTTAAAAGCATTATTTGCAACATTTTTTTCACACCTGCCTACAACTTTTGCACAGTTCTGTATATACACAGTCATGAAAAAAAACAAAGTACACCCTCTTTGAATCCTATGGTTTTACATATCAGGATAGAGTTTAAAACATCTGATCCTCAGTAACTCTCAAACTTAGGTAAATACAGCCTCAGAATGACAACAACACATTACAAATTATATCTTGTTATTACTCATTTAACAAAAACTAGACCAAAATGCAAAAGCAGTGTGTTAAGAATTAAAGAGGACCTTTCACCCCCCCTGGTGCTATGCTAAATGAATATATAATGAAGAGGACAAGAGTGGATCATGTGCAATTGAAATATTTATTTCCGCCCACTGGCTATAAGGCTAGTGGATAAAGATTCTCTTATGAAGCTGGTGGTGCAGGGACAATCTCCCCTGTTCCACAGTAGTAAATTACAAAAACACTTAGGACACCAATAGACAGTGTACTTTACAATGCCATAAACTCACAGTGGAGAATGCTGCTGCATTCAGGGAAGGGGTCCCCCATGTCTCAAGCCCCTCTGTAAGCTGTTAAAAAGACTTTATAGAATGTACAGATAAGGAGTCCGGAGGGACTTACTCAGTAATGAGTCATCACTGTTGATAGTGTCCTCCAGTCCCCTCTGGTCCACCCCCAGCCCCCTCTTGTTCAGCCTCCTCTGTGTGTCATTGCTGTTGCTAGTGTCCTCCCGCCTCCAGCCCCCTCTGGTCCACCCCCAGCCCTCTCTTGTTCAGCCTCCTGTATGTGTCATCGCTGTGGCTGGTGTCCTCCCCGCCTCCAGCCCAATCTGTGCCACCTCTAGCCCACTTGTTCAGCCTCCTGTATGTGTCATCGCTGAGGGCTGGAGGTGGCATAGAGAGCTGGAGGCAGGAGGACACCAGCCACAGCGATGACACATACAGGAGGCTGAACAAGAGAGGGCTGGGGGTGGACCAGAGGGGGCTGGAGGCGGGGAGGACACCAGCAACAGTGATGACTCATTACTGAGTAAGTCCCTCCGGACTCATTATCTGTATACTTTATAAAGTATTTTTAGCAACTTACAGGGGGGCTAGAAACATGGGGGACCCCTTCCCTGAATGCAGCAGACATGCTGCATTCAGTGCTGCATCCAGTTAGCATAGCACCAGGGGGGTGACAGGTCCTCTTTAAGTATACCCCATGACTAAATAGCTTGCAGAACCTACTTCAGGAACAAAGCTTTGTTATTATTATGCGTGCTCTGGACTGGAGCCCTGTAAACTGCCTCATAAATCCTGTCTCATCTTTTGATTAGGTGCGACATCATCCTAATGGCATGATGATTGCTCAACATCGAACACAGGTAATCACAATAGGAGCAGGGGATACACACAGGTAGGAGGCAGTTTGTAGGGCGCTCATCCAGCAGCCACAGAATATTACTTGTCCATTGCACTGCAAATCTATTTCTCTATTTTCTCGTGATATATGATAGTTATAGAAAACTAGCTGTGAGCCCGATGCAAATGCATCGGGATTCTAGAACGTGCATTAATTTGATTATAGTAGTTATAGCTGTTAGCCTGATGCAAATGCATCGGGTATCTAAAATATGTTTATTGTTTTTTTAAAGATTTTTAAATAATAATCGCATCATCAATAGCAATAATATAAGCCATAGCATTATTATTAGCAGTAATAGCAGTATTAATAGCATTATTAGCAGTATTATGAGCATTAATAACAGTATTAATAGCATTAATAGCATTATTATTAGCATTAATAGCATTATTAATAGCATTATTAGCATTAATAATAGCATTAATAACATTATTAATAGCATTGATAGCATTATTATTAGCATTAATAGCATTAATAATAGCATTATTAGCATTAATAATAGCATTAATAACATTATTAATAGCATTAATAGCATTATTATTAGCATTAATAGCATTAATAATAACATTATTAGCATTAATAATAGCATTAATAACATTATTAATAGCATTAATAGCATTATTAATAGAATTAATAGCATTATTATTAGCATTAATAGCATTAATAGCATAATTAATAGCATTAATAGCATTATTATTAGCATTAATAGAATTATTATTAGCATTAATAGCATTAATAGGATAAATATTAGCATTAATAGCATTAATAGCATAATTAATAGCATTAATAGCATTATTAATAGCATTAATAGCATTATTATTAGCATTAATAGCATTAATAATAGCATTATTAGTATTAATAATAGCATTAATAACATTATTAATAGCATTAATAGCATTATTAATAGCATTAATAGCATTATTATTAGCATTAATAGGATTAATAATAGCATTATTAGCATTAATAATAGCATTAATAACATTATTAATAGCATTAATAGCATTTATTATTAGCATTAATAGCATTAATAGCATTATTATTAGCATTAATAGCATTAATAATACATTAATAGGATAAATATTAGCATTAATAGCATAAATAAGAGCATTAATAGCATTATTAATAGCATTAATAGCATTATTATTAGCATAAATAGCATTATTAGCATTAATAATAGCATTAATAACATTATTAATAGCATTAATAGCATTATTATTAAAATTAATAGAATTAATAATAGCATTATTAGCATTAATAATAGCATTAATAACATTATTAATAGCATTAATAGCATTATTATTAGCATTAATAGCATTAATAGTATTATTAATAGCATGAATAGCATTATTAATAGCATTAATAGGATTATTATTAGCATTAATAGCATTAATAATAGCATTATTAGCATTATTAATAGCATTAATAACATTATTAATAGCATTAATAGCATTATTATTAGCATTAATAGCATTAATAATAGGATTATTAGCATTAATAATAGCATTAATAACATTATTAATAGCATTAATAGCATATTATTATTAGCATTAATAGAATTAATAATAGCATTATTAGCATTAATAATAGCATTAATAACATTATTAATAGCATTAATAGCATTATTATTAGCATTAATAGCATTATTATTAGCATTAACAGCATTAATAATACCATTAATAGGATTAAATATTAGCATTAATAGCATTAATAGCATAAATAATAGGATTAATAGCATTATTAATAGCATTAATAGCATTATTAATAGCATTAATAGCATTATTATTAGCATTAAATAGCATTAATAATAGGATTATTAGCATTAATAATAGCATTAATAACATTATTAATAGCATTAATAGCATTATTATTAGCATTAATAGAATTAATAATAGCATTATTAGCATTAATAATAGCATTAATAACATTATTAATAGCATTAATAGCATTATTATTAGCATTAATAGCATTATTATTAGCAATTAATAGCATTAATAATACCATTAATAGGATATAATATAGCATTAATAGCATTAATAGCATAAATAATAGGATTAATAGCATTATTAATAGCATTAATAGCATTATTAATAGCATTAATAGCATTATTATTAGCATAAATAGCATTAATAATAGCATTATTAGCATTAAAAATAGCATTAATAACATTATTAATAGCATTAATAGCATTATTATTAGCATTAATAACATTATATAGCATTATTATTAGCATTAATAGCATTAATACCATTAATAGGATAATTTTTGACATTAATAGCATTAATAATAGCATTATTAGCATTAATAATAGCATTAATAACATTATTAATAGCATTAATAGCATTATTATTAGCATAATAGCATTAATATAGGATTATTAGCATATTATAGCATTAAAAACATATTAATAGCATTAATAGCAATTATTAAATATAGCATTAATAATGCATTATTATAGCATTATAATAGCATTAATACATTATTATAGCATTAATAGCATTATTAATTAGCATTAATAGCATTAATAATAGCATTATTAGCATTATTATAGCATTAATAGACATTAATTAATAGCATTATTAGCATTATTAATTAATAAATTAATAACATATTAATAGCATATAGCATTATTAATAATAGATTATAGATTATTACATTATTAGATTATATAGCATTAATACATTTAGATTATTAGCATTATAGCATTAATAGTATTATTAATAGCATGAATAGCATTATTAATAGCATTAATAGGATTATTATTAGCATTAATAGCATTAATAATAGCATTATTAGCAGTATTAATAGGATTAATAACATTATTAATAGCATTAATAGCATTATTATTAGCATTAATAGCATTAATAATAGCATTATTAGCATTATTAATAGCATTAATAACATTATTAATAGCATTAATAGCATTATTATTAGCATAAATAGCATTAATAATAGGATTATTAGCATTAATAATAGCATTAATAACATTATTAATAGCATTAATAGCATTATTATTAGCATTAATAGAATTAATAATAGCATTATTAGCATTAATAATGGCATTAATAACATAATTATTAGCATTAATAGCATTATTATTAGCAGTAATATTATTATTAGCATTTTTTTTTAAATTATTATTTATTATTTGTTATTTATTTTTTAATTATGTTTTATTTATTTTTTTTATAATTTTTTAATTATTTTTTAATTTTTTTATTTATTATTTAGGCTGAGAGGCAGTTGTCATTCAGGTGCGCTAAAGGGCTGATATGATTAGCATATATTTAATTTTTTTATTATTATTTTTATTGAATTATTTATTATTTTTAATTTATTTTTTTATTATTTTTTAATGATTTTTTAATTATTTTTTTTATTATTAAATTTATTATTTAGGCTGAGAGGCAGTTCTCATTCAGGTCCGCTAAAGGGCTGATCTTATTAGCATATATTTTATTTTTTAATTATTATTTTTATTGAATTTTTTATTATTTTTAATTTATTTTTTTTATTATTTTTTAATTATTTTTTTTATTATTTAATTTATTATTTAGGCTGAGAGGCAGTTCTCATTCAGGTCCGCAAAGGGCTGATCTTATTAGCATATATTTTATTTTTTTATTATTATTTTCATTGAATTTTTTATTATTTTTAATTAATATTTTTATTATTTTTTAATTCTTTTTTAATTCTTTTTTTTATTATTTAATTTATTATTTAGGCTGAGAGGCAGTTCTCATTCAGGTCCGCAAAGGGCTGATCTTATTAGCATATATTTTATTTTTTTATTATTATTTTTATTGAATTTTTTATTATTTTTAATTAATTTTTTTATTATTTTTTAATTCTTTTTTAATTATTTTTTTTATTATTTAATTTATTATTTAGGCTGAGAGGCAGTTCTCATTCAGGTCCGCAAAGGGCTGATCTTATTAGCATATATATTTATTTTTTTATTATTATTTTTATTGAATTTTTTATTATTTTTAATTAATGTTTTTATTATTTTTTAATTCTTTTTTAATTATTTTTTTTATTATTTAATTTATTATTTAGGCTGAGAGGCAGTTCTCATTCAGGTCCGCAAAGGGCTGATCTTATTAGCATATATTTTATTTTTTTATTATTATTTTTATTGAATTTTTTATTATTTTTAATTTTTTTATTATTTTTTAATTCTTTTTTAATTCTTTTTTTATTATTTAATTTATTATTTAGGCTGAGAGGCAGTTCTCATTCAGGTCCGCAAAGGGCTGATCTTATTAGCATATATTTTATTTTTTTATTATTATTTTCATTGAATTTTTTATTATTTTTAATTAATATTTTTATTATTTTTTAATTCTTTTTTAATTCTTTTTTTTATTATTTAATTTATTATTTAGGCTGAGACGCAGTTCTCATTGAGGTCCGCCTTTCTTTTTTCCCATTGAAATGCATTAGCGGTGTGTCGGCGATTTTATGGCCGACCACCTGGTTCTATTTGTCGGCCCTAAAATCGCGGACACACCGCTAATGCATCTTATGGGCAGTCAGCCCGATTTCGGATTGAACGCCGACCAATCAGAATTCGAGCTGACTTGCCATAGACATGCATTAGCGGTGTGTCGGCGATTTTATGGCCGACCACCTGGTTCTATTTGTCGGCCCTAAAATCGCGGACACACCGCTAATGCATCTCTATGGGCAGTCAGCCCGATTTCGGATTGAACGCCGACCAATCAGAATTCGAGCTGACTTGCCCATAGACATGCATTAGCGGTGTGTCCGCGATTTTAGGGCCGACAAATAGAACCAGGTGGGCGGCCATAAAATCGCCGACACACCGCTAATGTATGTCAATGGGAAAAAAGACGGACCTGAATGAGAACTGAATGAGGGGCTCTTCTGATTGGCTGAGGGCAGTAGACAGCGACCAATCAGAAGAGCCCTTCACATTTCATTGAGATACAATGGCGGATTGATCGTCCATTGTATCTTAATGTTAGTTGAAGAGGACGTCGGAGCTGGAAGTTGGCGGAAAGAAGACAGAAGATCCCCGGGGACGGACGAAGAGGCGGAGATGGCGGAAAGAAGAGAGAAGACCCCCGGGACCGGAGGAAGAGGACGCCTGGCCGGACGGACGATCAGATGACTTGAAGGCATGTAAGTGATCGACGGGGACGTTAGGTTAGGGGACGGCGGGGGCTTCGGGTGTAGGGCCTTAGGTGTTAGGGAAAGCGGCGGGGCTTAGAGGGTAGGGGCTTAGGGGGTAGGGGCTTAGGGCGGCAGGGGTTTAGGTGCGGCTTAGGGGGTAGGGGTAGGGGATTAGGTGGAGGTTAGGGGCTTGCGGCGGCAGGGGTTTAGGTGCGGATGCGGGGTAGTGGCTTACGGGGGTAGGGGGTTAGGTGCGGCTTAGGGGGTAGGGGCTTAGGGCGGCAGGGGTTTAGGTGCGGTTTAGGGGGTAGGGGTAGGGGATTAGGTGCAGCTTAGGGGTTAGGGGCTTGCGGCGGCAGGGGTTTAGGTGCGGATGCGGGCTAGTGGCTTACGGCAGCAGGGGGTAGGGGCTTCAGCGGCGGGGTAGTGGCTTAGGGGTTAGGGCGGGCAGCGGCGGGGCTTAGAGGGTAGGGGGTAGGGGCTTAGGGCGGCAGGGGTTTAGGTGCGGCTTAGGGGGTAGGGGTAGGGGATTAGGTGCAGCTTAGGGGTTAGGGGCTTGCGGCGGCAGGGGTTTAGGTGCGGATGCGGGGTAGTGGCTTACGGGGGTAGGGGGTTCGGTGCGGCTTAGGGGGTAGGGGCTTAGGGCGGCAGGGGTTTAGGTGCGGTTTAGGGGGTAGGGGTAGGGGATTAGGTGCGGCTTAGGGGTTAGGGGCTTGCGGCGGCAGGGGGGTAGTGCTTACGGCGGCAGGGGGTAGGGGCTTCAGCGGCGGGGTAGTGGCTTAGGGGTTAGGGCGGCAGGGGGTAGGGGCTTGCGGCAGAGGGTAGTGGGTGCGGCGGGGTAGTGCGGCAGGGGGTAGGGGCTTCGGCGGCGGGGTAGTGGCTTAGGGGTTAGGGCGGCAGGGGGTAGGGGCTTGCGGCAGAGGGTAGTGGGTGCGGCGGGGTAGTGCTTACGGCGGCAGGGGGTAGGGGCTTCAGCGGCGGGGTAGTGGCTTAGGGGTTAGGGCGGCAGGGGGTAGTGGCTTGCGGCAGAGGGTAGTGGGTGCGGCGGCGCGTAGTGGCTTAGAGCGGCAGGGGTCTGTAGTGTACAGCGCGATGGTATACTACAGTCCCATGGCGCTTATGGGCATGGGACTGTAGTATACTATAGCGGTGTACACTACAGTAGTATGGGCTTCTGTGACTTGGTTAGTGGGTGTCAGCGACTCGCAATGCCCGCTTCGCGGGCATTGCTTCGCGAGGCTGCAACGACTACGCGGCCACGGGGAGAGTCCAGGAGAAGCAGCTCGGACTCGCTAACCAAGCCACCGGAAGCAGCGCCGCTCCGACGGAAGTCGCTACGGCAATTATATAATAGATTCTATTAAAAAAATATATTAAATCAGTAAAGTTATGCATCTGTGTATTAATAATCTGCATGCCTATGTACTGGGGTGAGTAAACCTAGGGAAGTCACTTGGTTAGAAGGATCTGGGAGTACTTCTAGAACATGGATTAAACAGGATGCAATTAGCTGCTTTTGAAGACAAATTGAGACTTGTCTGATTTTTAACCGATTTGCGGCTTAAACTCCCCGAGTCAAGTCATTTGATCGCTGAAAAAAAGACAGGACTTTGATGGCATCACAGTTTTGGACATTTTTCACTGATTGTTGGCTAGGAGAAGCTTGAAAAACCTCCATCTGTTTTTTTTTGTTGCTTAGGAATAAAGTGATGGAAAGAGAAGTCGCACAATAGTGTATTACCTGAGAATTATCAATAATCGATTAGTGGTATACAGACTCAACTGTGTTGGTTGTGAGTTGTAACAACCACTATTCAAACGTGATATCAAATATATCAATAGTATCCGGATCCGGTATGCTGCTGTCCTCCCACGTGTAGTAATTCCAGGATAATCGTAGAGAAGAAAGTGGACCTTAGACTGTGTTCCCGCTCCAATAAAACAATGGATCCCCTTTAAATAGAATTCATCTGGTGGTTTATTCTATGAAAACCCCTTCACCAGGTATACCACACATAAAAGGACATCATTTTATGCATGGTATTCCTGATGAAGGGGATTGTTAGGCCCTGAAATGCATAGAATAAACCAACAGATTAATTCTATTTGAATTGGATCCATTGTTTTATTGTAGAGTGAGCACAGTTTATGGTCCACTTTCTTCTCTACGATTATGATGGAATTGATTGTTGCTTATCAGACATATTGATAAAACACTGATTAAGTGTTGATGAAAATCAGACTTTTTTTTAAGAACGAGATAAAAAAAGACAACTGAATGAGTCTTTGAGCCAATAAGATTTTGTCATGTACAGTCATATGAAAACGTTTGGGCACCCCTCTTAATCTTACTCTTTTTTTTTTTGTTTAAAATTGTTTTTTTGCAACAGCTATTTCAGTGTGATATATGTAATAACTGATGGACACAGTAATATTTCAGGTTTAAAATGAGGTTTATTGTACTAACCAAAAATGTGAAATATGCATTATTTCAAAATTTGACAGGTGCCAAAGTATGGGCACCCTTCTGATTTACATGATTTGAATACTCCTATTTTTTACTGACTTACTGTAGCACTAAATTGGTTTGGTAACCTCATTGAGCTTTGTACTTCATAGCCCAATGTATCCAATCATGAGAAAAGCTTTTTCAGGTGTCCACTTGCAAGTTGTTCTCCTAGTTGCATCTTCTCCGAGGAGTGGCATCATGGGCTCCTCAAAACAGCTCTCAAATGATCTGAAAAAAAAGATTGTTCAACATAGTTGTTCAGGGGAAGGATACAATAAGTTGTCTCAGAGATTTAACCTGTCAGTTTCCACTGTGAGGAACATAGTAAGGAAATGGAAGACCACAGGGACAGTTCTTGTAAAGGCCAGAAGTGGCAGGCCAACAAAAATATCAGAAAGGCAGAGAAGAAGAATGGTGAGAACAGTCAAGAACAATCCACAAACCACCTACAAAGACCTGCAGCATCATCTTGCTGCAGATGGTGTCACTGTGCATCGGTCAACAATACAGCGCACACTGCACAAGGAGAAGCTGTGTGGGAGAGTGATGCGAAACAAGCCGTTTCTGCATGCACGCCAGAAACAGAGTCGCCTGAGGTATGCAAAAGCACATTTGGACAAGCCAGTTTCATTTTGGAAGAAGGTCCTGTTGACTGATGAAACAAAGATTGAGTTGTTTGGTCATACAACAAGGTGTTATGCATGGCGCCACAAAAACACAGCATTCCAAGAAAAACACTTGCTACCCAGTGTCAAATTTGGGGGAGAGGGTCCATCATGCTTTGGGGCTGTGTGGCCAATGATGGCACCGGGAATCTTGTTAAAGTTGATGGTT
>JARQOC010003585.1:0-15445 GCA_033576535.1 Allobates femoralis | reverse complement strand
ATATCAAAAAATTGGGGGCTTACCATAATAGCACTACCTTCAGTTTGAGCGACAAACCCAGCTTCCCTATAATCATTCGATTGCCAAAAAGCTGACGACGACTTTTAGTTTTTTATCCTCCAAAATAGAGAATTTTTTTCGGAAGCTTTTTCTCGTATGTGACATGTTTTTAGAATTATAATGTCACTTTTCCATATTATCCGTTCTTCATATCCAAAGGTTCAAGAATATCCCCTTTCTTGATGAATCATAAACATTCATTTACAACCAAAAATGTCTTTATTATATTTTTTGCTTTGCCTTTAAACCTCAAAAACCTCTAATTTTTTTTCCCACTAAGTAATTATTTACTAATTTAATCATAACTAGTAGTCAAAATCAAAAATTTTTGTTTTGCACTTTATACCAAATTACTTGTCACTAAGAAAAAACCTTTTAAAAGATGATGCCTTTTGCCTTGGCCCTCAATATATAAGGGGGAAAGATTTTTTCAGTAATTTTAGTTTCCCACGCAAAAAATTTTGAGCATTATTTTGAGTGAGCCTTAAATTTCTTATATATATCACTTTTTTAAATACTTTTTTCCCCGTTGATATTTCCTCTTCTTTATTAACTGTGCTTTTTTTTAAAAGGAAAGTTACCCCTGTATTTTTTGCTAAAAAAAAGGTTTTTTCCTTATTTTTTTATTATTTTTTCAAAATCTAAGGGTCTTTCTGTTATTAGTAAATTGATAAAACAAAATGATATAAAAAATTAAAGGGGAATTTTTAAAACCCAAAAGATAAACCAAAAATACTTAACCCAACCCCTCAGACCTTGAAACTACCTGGACCATTTATAGCTGCGATTAGTCCTAAATCTTCTTTTTGTATCTTAGCCTTTTCTAAAGTATCAGTTATTAAATCAAATAAAAATAATCAGTATCTTTACTGCTATTAAATGTATTAATGCTGTTAGTTGTTGTACTACTATGAACATTTATAAAACATTGCCTTGAAGCTGTATTGAGAAGTAAAGTTGGTTTTGTTATCATATATTAAGTTCCTGTGGTAGTTTGAAATGTACCTGTTCTTCTATACTTCCATAAATTTTACTTCTAATCGTAATATTCACTAATTCTATTAATTATTATTTCTACCAATTCTTCCTGGTGCTGAAGCGCCGGCTGTTTAATCCTAACTTCTTTTATACCCAAAAACATTTCTGCGTTATTTGTTTTTCATCATCAACTAGAAAACTCAAAATATTATTTTCAGTGGCTATTTCTTTTAGTCTATTTGAGTTTGAGGAGTTTTGTGAGCCTATTACTATTTAAAGCTTCAACTTGTTTTACAAGATCTTTTACAGCTGATTGTCTGTTTTGAGTGGCATAGCAGATATTTTTAAGGTCTGGACCTTCTATGCTGGGTATTTTTTTTCTTAACGCATCTACTATTCTTTTGTATCACTAAGGCTTATGTTGTTTTGAGTAATGAATGCGTAGCTTTTATCCTCATTGTACTAAAAATTTGTCTACATCATCGAAGATGATATTAAATGAATTTCACCATTAACTCTCCCATAGTTCCTTCAACTTCAGGGTGTCCAACATGGCCGATTAGAATTAGTGTTTTGTTCTTTTATCTGATAAGCGCCTTCTTTGTGATCCTTTCTACAAGAGGACAAGTTGCATTAAATACAATTAAGCTTCTTTCTTTTGCGTCTGATTCCACTTTTGATGCCAACACCATGGGCAGAAAAATCTTACAGAGCCTTTTGGTATTTCATTTACTTCTTTTTACAAAACTACGCCTCTTTTTTAATTTTTAAACAACATATCTATTATGAACACAATTTCGTGTCTTACAATAAATAGGTGCACCAAATTTTTCTAATGCTTTTTCAACGATTTTAATTGCACGCGTTACCCCTCCACAAAATCCTTTGGGTTTGAGCTATGGTTATGTTAAGTTTATTTTCATAATGATTAAAGACCTTTAAAAATAATTCAAAGATGTGATTATACTAAATAATTGCTAATACAAGGTAAAATAAAGAATGCAAAAATCAAGTTTTTTAGTAAGTTGTTTACTTATATGTTTGTTTTCCACATTTAAATTATTTGCTGAGATAAAGCAAGAAATTAACATAATTGATGATAATATAACAGATGAAAAAATAAAAATATCTGACAAAATAAGCAAAAATGTGAGCGATGAAAATAGTTATGAAGTCGATAACTGGAAACAGAAGATATTTATGGTTATGGTGAGAACGATATAATAAAAACAATCTATGATCCCTGAAAAAACAAATCGCTATGTTTGGGATTTTAACGTTAATTTACAAGAAAAAATACTTATCCATTAACTGATGGTTACGATGTTGTTGTTGATGATGGCGGTAAACTCCTAATTTATAACGTGCTTAGTAACTTTGATGAACCTTTAGCTACATTTTATAATATATAATTGTAAGGCCAGATCGAGCAGTAGACAGTATTTGGCGATTTTTTTATAAATTCTACAATTGGACTTTTTGGAATTTTTGATGTTTGCAACAGAAATGGGAATAAAGGATAGAAGAATTTTATTTACAGGAGTATTGATAATTGGGGAGTTCCTAGTGGAGCTTATATTGTTCCTCCTTTTTATCGTCCTACTAATTTCGTGATATGACGGGATTCTTTTTTGATATTTTTCTTAATCCTATTAATATCTTTTTTTCCAGTTTATGTTAGTGCGGCTACAACAACTGCAGAATATTCAATACATATAGTAATATAAGGTATCGTTTCACGAAAATTCAGAGCAGTTCTTTAGATTCATACGTTTATGGTTAGAGAGTTTATGAACATTTATTTTGATAGATATAATAAGCTACCTCTACTTGAGAGGATTTTTCTGAAATAGTGTCCCGAACAAAAACCTTTTAATGTAAAATATGTTGATGATATTAGATAATTAGGTTATTTAATAGATGAATGAAATTAGAGAAAATTTAATAGAAGTCTTACCTGATGACTATACTATGAAGTTTATGAAAATGAAGTTGAGGTTGAAGATAATTCTTCTTCACGTGATTTGGTTTTGCGTCCTGATCCCATCCTAGTTATAGTTACCAAATGGTTTAAGTTCGTATTTGTCTCAGATATCAAGTATCAATCTTAACTGAAATGAAGAATATGAATTAGCTTGTAGATATCGAGATGAGGGCGATATTTATGCAGCCCAAAAACTGGTATCTAGTCATTTAAGGTTAGTTGCTAGTATGGCGTTAAAATATACGTGGCTATGGATTGCCTGTGGGTGATCTTATTGCTGAGGGAAACATGGTTTTGATGAAGGCTGTAAAGAATGTTTGATCCTGAAAAAGGATTTCGTCTTTCTACATATGCGATTATGGTGGATTAAAGCTAGTATTGGTGACTTTATTTTAAGAATTGGTCCTTAGTAAGCTTGGTACACTTGAAGTACAAAAAAAATTGTTTTTTAGCCTACGAAAAATAAAAGAGAAATTAAAAATCTTTGATGATGGAGAACTATCAGTAGAAGAAAAGAATAAAAGTTAGCAGACGAACTGCACATCTCGGGCTCAGATGTACAAGATTTTAATAATAGATTAATGGTGCGTGATTTTATCTATAGATGCTCCAATCACAGGTGGAGATGGCACAACTACCGTGGGAGATACTCTCATTAGTGGCGATTCACTAATAGAAATAGTGTTGAAAAAAGGATCTAATTGATAGAACAAGGCTAGCATTAGATAAAATTTTGTCAACTATGCCTGAGCGTGATAGAGAAATATTTATTGAAAGACATATGCAAGATAACCCAAAGTCTTTAGAAGAGATAGGGCAATCAATAGGAATAAGTCGAGAAAGAGTAAGACAAAATAGAGAAAAGAGCTTACGAATTTATAATGGAACAACTAAGGCTGTATTTAAAGGTAGACAAGCCGGTAATAATTATTTTGTGAGGAACATATGGAAGAAAAATTTTGGGAAACAAAAACCCTAGAAGAATTAACAACAAAAGAATGGGAATTACTCTGTGATGGTTGTGGTAAATGTTGTTTAAAAAATTAGAGTATGAAGAATACAGGTGAGATTTTATATACAAACATAGCATGTAGATTATTAGATATAAATAAAGGCTTGTTGTTCTGATTACCAAATCGTCAGAGGTATGTTGCTAGTTGTGTAAAACTTACACCTAGAAAAATCCGTGATATAGAATGGATCCCAAAAACTTGTGCATACAGATTGGTTGCAAAATAGACAAAAACTACCATTTATTTTATCTTATTTGGGTGATCGTGACAGAATCCATAAGGAAGGCAAATCTATAGCGGCAAAGTCATTTCTGAAAAAGTTGTTGAAAGAATCAAGATCATATAGTGGGATTGGCGGATTGAGAAAATATTTTATGAGCAAAACAAACTTTAAAATAAAGAAACAGCAAAAGCTAAAAAATTGACAATGAAGTTTGCGGTGGAAATTTTTCTGATTACACACCAATTATAACTAATTTTGAAATTGATCATTTTATTAATAGTGCGGGTACTGGATCAAAAACAAAAAAGTAAATTTAAGAAACAATATAACTCTTTAGTGATGATTGGGTTTTAATCTGGGGCAATAAAGTTAATAATAGAATTAACAGGATTACGAGGTAAGGAATTTTGGTTAATAATCTTGGGGGTAATAATGAAGGATTCGGTTTTTATTTATCGCAGAAAAAAAATTTTTTAGCTACAATTGCAAGTTTTTTAAAAAAAAGAAATTTGTATCAAGGGAAAAATATATTTATTGCCAATATTTACAATTGATGAATATAAAAGATCCCATACATTAAGAATTAAAGAAAACAAGCTCAAGGTGGGGTTCTTTCCAACAAAAATAAATGAAACTTAGTTGGCGGTTGGTTTTTCTCCAGAGTTTGTTTGGAATATGTTGTTGACATGAATTTGCCATTACTTTGAGATGAATCATAGTGAGGATTTTGGCGTTTAGTCGAGAATTTTTTTTCCTAACTATAAAGAGGCGAGGTCTATCTTAAAAATAATTCAGCTTTTTAAATCAAATTTTGAACTAGTAATAGATACGCTTAATTAAATAACTAATTATAGCACGAATTTGTGATTATACTCATTTTGGCCTTTTGTATTTAAAATAAAAAGTAAAGCTCTTTTTATAATTTAAAAAAACTTTACGGATTATTTTATTACAAAATTTAATAACTTTAATTTTTTAGGTTGCCGCGTGGTTTTGTTCAGTGGGATACTTTTTAACAAATAGTTTAAAAAAAGTTAAGCACTGATTATACCTATTACAATGATATATTATAATTAGTTGTAACCCTTCTGGTGCAAATAAAAAATAAGTTGTTACCCGGCGGTCATGAAAGTTGCTGGTTGTTCTATCCAAGAAATTTATTTTCTTTGGTTAGGTATGCAGCTGCTGTCCATAAAAACTATTGTTGCTAGCATTTGGTTAGTCCAAGCAAAATAGCCAAATGAAATTAAAGTCCACAAACATAAAATTATGCCAATTGTAAAATTGGGAGCTGCCGTTAAGATCCGACTAATAAAATTCTTTTGTGAAATTTAAAGCTTCAGAATAATTAATCGTGCACCTCTGAAAGAATATCACCGGCTTTGGAAAATAACTAACCCAAATTACCAAATAGCTCCCAGCCTCCAAAAGAGAATCGCAATATGTTTACAACTACCCCCCGGAGAGCTGCTTTTGCTAATGACAAAGTGTCACCAAAAATCGATAGCTGCAGCAGCCCCAGATTAGTGCAATAACAATTCGCAATCTTGCCCGTAAAAAAACCACTCTTGCTCTTTCTCTATTAACAACCTGCTTAAAGGGATTGTGTGCTGAACCCGCTAATTGCGCCACAAGATATAGTATGAATAAAAATGGAAATACACCCAATTCTGATGGATGATAATTTTGTATACTTAAATTCAGGCAATTTTATCTTGTAACAAAAGACAACAAATTAATATACCATACAATTAAAGGATCCGAAGATAGGATATAATTTAACCGATTTCTTATCGTAGGCAATACATAGAACTAAGGAAAACCTAAAATAACCCTAGCCAAAATTTAAAATCACCAAGAATATTTTTTAATAAAGGATATTTGTAAATTTGCATTTTTTGCAAACATTGTTGTAAGAATCGCAGGACCTTTGGTGAATACAGTGCCAACAAGTATGAGTAACACTAAAGAAAGGATTCTTAAAGGTTTTTAGCGTACCTGCCGTAATAATACCATAATTTCACCGACATTATATCCGCGGTGTCTAATTGATAACTTCCAACCATAAATCATGAACGGCTCCACTGCAGCCCACCAAATACAATCCTAAAAATGCAAAAGGTCCAAAAAAGCCCCTGATATAGCACCAAAAATTGGTCCTAATCCTGCAATATTGAGTAGTTTGAATTTAAAAGCTTTAAGGTGGTTATTGGTAATAATTACAACCGTCGTACATTTCCTTTGAGGGTACAGGGGCGATTTTCTCTATACCAAATATCTTTTCTACTTTTTGGAAAAAAATAAAATATCCAACAATTAAAATCAATATAGAACAGGAAGGTAATATAAGGACCTCCTTTATAATTAGATTTTTTTTGGTTCTTAAACAACAGGTTTGTTATTAATTTTATTTAATTATACACTTTAGTGTTTTTAAAATATTTTGTCATATTGAATTGAGAAAAAAAATTTTTTTTGGAATGTTTGGAGCAATTTTATTGTGACAATAAAATAGATCTATTTGCTTTAACTTGCATGCAAAGTTGTGGTTTTAGCTTTTTGAGAATTTTTTCAGTGGGCTTGAAGTTTTTTAATACTTTGTAAATAAAAAATTTTATTTAATTTTGAGCTAGGTATTAACGGACGTATTAATCTTATTAAAAAACAATCTGTTGGTGATCATTAACCTACCTATTGCTTGCAAAAACATAAAGGTTGTTTATCCAACAAATTTAAAACCAATTTTTTTTAAACCTTTAAAAATGATTTTAAAGGTATTTCTGTATTGGCGGGAATTCACTGATTTTTTGCAGTGTCCCGGGTGTTGTTTTGTTATAACAAACTCCAAATCACTTATCAAAAGTTCCGTACTTTTTTTGAATTTCTAAAACAATTGATTGTAATTGTGCTTCAATTTTTTCCTTTTGGCGAATGATTTTTTCATTTTGTAGTAATTCAGCAATTTTATTTTCATTATATTGTGCGACTTTTTTGGGTCAAATCCTCAAAGGTATTTTTGAAATCTTCCCTTTTTTTGGATTGTTATCCATGATAAACCTGCCTAAAAAAGCTTCAAGTGTAAGCATTTCAAACAATTTATTACATCGTGAACACTCTGCCCCATTCATTGTCATGATAACTTTATAAATATCTGATCCATCAACCATCGCAGCGTGTTTTTTTTACCCAAAGGGTAACTCCTAATTGCCTTTTTATTATATAAGTTAGATAAAAATTGCAATAAATAGTGCAAAATAATAACAACTTTTGAAGTTTATTTTTGTTCTTATTATACTACATTGGGAACTGTTGCGACAAGTATTAATATTTGTATGTATTGGTTTAAGGGGTAGCTATAAAAAAAGGGAAGGAGAAATATTACTTTCTCCTTTTATTTTCTTATGGTGGAGCCAAGGGGGGTCGAACCCCTGACCTTTTGAATGCCATTCAAACCTCTACCAACTGGCTATGACCCCATTAATTATACTTAGGCTATATTATTTTTATTTAATAAAGCAATAGAAATTGAAATACATGAGTAAATTAATTATTATTAAGAAAGTTTTTAGTGTTTTTTTTATTGCAGAAGTTATAAGTTGGAGGTTTACATTTTTTGTCGTGCACCTAAGGGTGGTTTTTGTGGAGAGCAAGATTGAGGGAGAAAGTCAATTTCTCATCGTGCATTGATGTTTTCTGCGGTTAGTGATTCTAAGGTTAGGATATATAATTTGCTAAATTCTGAAGATTTATTTCAACGACAAATGCACTGAAATACTTGGTTGTGTGATTTTGAAGAAGGTGAGCATGTTTGTACAAGGTATAGGTTTGGTGGACTTTCTGCATATAATAAACGCTTGTATGGGAAAACTTGGCACCTCAGTTAGGTTGATGCGGGGCTTATGTCGGTTGTGACGTTGTGTATTATTACGGGTTGATACTTTATGTCGTCGTCCTATGGGTAGGGTTTGTGATCCTTTAAGGATATGGGAGTTAGTTTGAATTTGGTCAAAAAGGGAAATTTTTTCCCTTTAGATTAATTTATGAGAAAAAACATTTTTTTTTTTTTTTAAAAAGCTATAAGTTATGATATTATTTTTGCATCAGGCACAGGTTAAATCTGCTATTTTGCTTGCTGGTTTAAAAGCTGATGGTAAAACACAGTTGTTGAGAACACCAACACGTAATCATACCGAAAATCATGTTAAAAGACTTTGGTGTTGATGTTTACTGATGATTTTGGGGTTAGCGTTAATGGGGTTGTTCTTTGTTTATAGAGGTGATGTTTTATCGTTCCGGGTGTATATATCGGCTTCTTTTTTATTGCACTGATTGCTGGTATGTGGATGAGTTTGGATTAAAAAAGTTGGTTTTAAAAACCCCCACCAAAATCGGATTTTTGAATGTGATTTAAAAAATGAGTGCAATATTTGGATTGATTATGTCAATGAAAGTATCAATTCAAATTTATGGCGATATTTTGGTTTTAAAATTTTGTGAATTAAGGGGGTGGGTTATATTACCCCATGAGGTTCCTAGTTTAATTGAGAGTTACCTATATTATCTATTTTAGCTAGTTGTGCTGTTGGGAAAGCAATTTTTTTGGCATAGGAGACTTAAAGTCAAGAATCTAATCGTTTTATGAAGATTGTTGATGGATTAGTTGCCTGTGGATTGATGTCCAATATGGTGAGGATGGATAATTATTAAGGGTAAAGGCCGAGATTCTATTCGTGGTGGTGTTATGATTGATAGCAGTTATGATTCGGTAGCTATGAGTTATTTATTTTTTTCTTTGGTGGGGCCCCTGAGGCTATTTTGTGTTTGGATTGCTTCTATTTCTACTAGTTTTCCTGCATTTTTTAAATATTGAAAGGTTGGGTTAAATATAGCATTTTAATTAGTTAATTACAATTAGAGAATTTTTAGATTTTGTTGATTTTTCTTTTTTTTGTATTTTTAATTTAGGTTTAATGTTTTTTTAAAATTAGAGGGGGTGTTTATATGATAGTCTAAGATGGACCTGCTGATCTGGAAAGGGACTTTGGCAAGGAAAATTGCTGAGGTTTGGGGTTTATTTATTGGATACAGGTAAACTTTATCGAGCTTTAGGCTTAAAGCTTATAAAGAAGGGGTGCTTGCTTGTGAAGATAAAATAATTGAGCTAGCTGGATCATTAACAGTAAGGATTTTTCCGAAGATTTAGTGCGTGATGATACGCCTCTTATGCATCACAGGTTGCTAAAGTTGCTGGTAAAGCACTTTTTAGATTATAAAGGGAGTTTGCTATTAATCCTCCACATGGGAAAGGTGCTATTCTTGATGGGAGAGTATTGGTACTTTGTTTGTCCTAATGCGTCTTAAGTTATTTATTACAGCAGCTGTTGAGGTTAGAGCGAAGAGAAGATTTGATGATTAAAGCTAAAGGATTTTCTGTTAGGTTATTGAAAAAATATTAACGATCTTGTGGGCTGATGATAAGATAGAAAATCGAAAAGCACCACTAAAGATTGCTGAGATGCTATCGTTATTGATACTAGTTTAAATGGATAAGGATGAAAGTTGTAATTATGGTTCAAGATTTAATAAGGATGCGATTAAAATTATATTTGAGCTGTTTTTTAAAAAATTTTGTTGAATTTTTTATTTTTTGTTTTATTTGAATGTAATTTAAGGTGATTATCTTAATCACGGGTTTTATGGAAGGGGGTTTGATTGACCTGCCTTTTTGTTTTGTATTTATTGATCAAAACTTGAGAAGGAAAATATGCTTTTAGAACAAAAACTTGCAGAAATGTTTTCTGCCGCAATTGCCGATTAGGATGGAGATTGTAAGGTACAGATTTCTGGTTCACAAAAAAAGAAAATTGCAGATTATGATTGATGAATTATGGCTCACCAATTCGTTGAAGATTGTTCAAGGGTAGTCGCATTTATTCTCCTATTTTGGATGGGAGGATCCTATTGTGGACGAATATGCTAGAATTGTTCTGCGGACTCGATGACCGTTACTAGTAAAAAGATTTTTTAATTATCAAAATCAGCGGTTAAGTTAGAGCTGCGAGATGAATTGATCGTCGTAACTTTAATGGTAAATTTGTTAATGTTGAGGGGTATAATTTCTTTTTTATGCGATTGAGTTTTTTATAAATTTTGGTTGCCAATGTAATGAAAGCTAATTGGTGATGAATGATGAATTATCGCCAAAGCTATGCAACAGCAAGGAGAGTAAGTTTATAAGCAACTTAGGTTTTTTATAAAATTTTCTAAAAAAGGTAACATTAAAAGGTAATAAATTAAAAGGAGCAATGTGTGCAAAAAAATACAAATGCATGTCAGCTCGTCCTGAATTAGTTCAAATGGCTGAATTTTTTTGCAAAAGAAAAAGGTTTTAACAAAATCAAATTTTGAAGCGTTAGAGCAAGTATTAAAAAAGGCGGAAGATCGAAATATGGCGCTGACTATGATATTCGTACACAATTGATCCTGAAACAGGTGGATATCTATGTTACAATACAAGAAGTATTAAATATTGAGAATGAATATACACAAATTACTCTAGATAAGCAAGACGGATAAAACCTAATGTAAGATTGGTGAGTTAAAGTATCAGTCTTCCACCAATTGATTTTGGGAGAATCGCGCCAGACGGCTCGTCAAGTTTTAATTCAAAGGGTGGTGTGCTGAAACGTATGCGTTTGCGATGAATATCGTTTACGTATCGGGCAAAGATACAGCAAAGTTAAGGTGTTGATTATAACAACGTTTATCTTGAGCTAATAAGATTGAGGGGTATTGCGTGTGATTGTTTTTACCACGTGAACGTTCCATGTTGGGGAAGAGGTTAAGGCTGTAATTATTTGGGTGTGATAGAGGAGAAAAGGACCTCAGGTTTATTTATCTCGTAATCAATTCATTTTTAGCGCTTTAAGCTAGAGAAATTCCCGAAGTTGATCAAGGTGTGGTTGAGGTTAAGGCATTGCAAGAGATCAGGTTCAAACTAAAGTAGCTGTTATACAAAAAATAGGCGATGTTAAGCTTTGCTGTTTGTATTGGTGTAAAAGGAGCCTGTGTGCATGCTATAATTTAATGAGTTAGGTGGAGAAAGATTGAAATAATAAAATTACGATAAATCCTGCTGCTTTGTTGTTTTGCTTTTACCTGCTGGAGGTTTTAAGGTTGTGATTGATGAGGATGCAAAAAGGTAGATGTTTTAGTTTTGAGGATCAATTAGTTTGCAATTGGACGTCGGGGCAAAATGTTCGTCTCCCAAAACTACTGGTTATACTTTAAAAAATTATGACCGAAAAAGACTTTGAAGAAAGAACAATCTAACTTTTTGATTTCGTTCAACGTTATTTCAAGATAGTTTGATTTGTTATGATACTATATCTATCTTTTGGTTGCTTAGGTTTGTTAGTGTTGAGGAATTGGCGGCTTCAAGTGTTGAGGAACTTTAAAATTTAGATGGGTTTAACGAAGAATTGCAAAAGAAGTATTAAATCGGCTAAAACTTATGTGAAAGAGAGAGGGATTATTTAAACAAAAAAAATTTTTGAGTATGGGGTTTCGATGATTTAAATACATTTCTCAAAGTTATTAAAGAGCAAATTGTTGAGTTGGCGGGAAATAAATTAAGTGTTAAAGGAATTTGGAGTTGGCAGCGATGAATTAAGAGATTTTACCAAAGATTTCAATGAAGAACAGGCTTCTCGACTTTATGATGGCAAGAGATATTGTTTTTTGGTTAATTTTGGGAGAATTAGTGAAATTCTTAACGAAAAGAGACTTTATGTGAGCAAAAACCAGTTAACAAAGACGTTGCATATTTTGTGCGAGGTTACGCATAAAGATGATTTATTAAGGTTTGTTGTTATGGATAATGAACTGGTAAAGGTTTTCTATTATTCGAAAAACTGGTAAATTAGATGGGCGGGATTATGGGTCCTCCAAACCATTTAGCTATTTTCTTTGGATAGGGGGATATTTTCTAAGGGAGACGCAGGCAAGTTAAATGGATTTTGTTAGTGTAGCTAAAGTTTCTGAGATTTGCATAAGCAATTTTAGGTTATGTGGATTGGCTAATCGTGCTTCTAAAGTTTAATGGGTTAGAAAAAATTAAAGAGGAATTTAAAGGCAGTTAAGAAGGATAAAGTTGTAGATAAGAAACTATTGTTTGTTGCAAAGATAGAAAGCTTCAGACTTTAAGGAATTACCAATAAAATTTGGGATATAATTAATATTTTTACTAAGCTGAATTAGCGAGTGCTCGGGGTCGTGGTGAGTGTATAATGTACTTTAGGGGGCAAAAATTTATAGGTGAAGTACAACAAAGATTAAATAAACTTTCGCTTTATAGCGATCGGTAGCATTTTAAAGGAAGTTTTGTATGTCAGATGAAAATAAGATCATTTGAGCAAAAAACGAATGGAAAAGGACAAGATAAGTCTAAGGCAGATAAGAGATGACTTTGATTTAGGAAAAAAAATTGTCTTTAGGTAACAAATCAAAAAACGATACTCAACCACCAAAGGGCAAGGTATTTTGTTCCTTCAAGAAGAAAGAGGGGGCTGTTGTGTCAAACCTCGTAAAGGAAAAATGCTGTTAGGTGAGTAGATTATTTTTATTTAAAGGTCAAAATTTAACAGAATCGGAGAAGAAAAGGCGTACGAAATTTAAAGAATGCTGATAAGCCTTCTGCAAAAGAACTTCAGCTCCGCTTTTGCTCCAAGAGTGTTAGGGGAGATGCAAAAGCTCCTGTGAGGAGGTTTAATGTAAAGAAGAAGTACTGTAGCCGTTACTCACCTCCTACTCCGCAAAAAAATCTTTTGATGAAAAAAAGGCCCTGGAATTTGAGAAAAGATTTTGATAAAACAGAAAGAAAACCAAGGAGCCCCCTAAATTTTGAAAAAACTCTGAAAGACCAAGCTAAAAGAGATGAAAAAAGGCCAATTTAAAAAAGGTTAACTAATACAAAACCTACTGGAGCTCCTAAGGTTCAAGTTGCAGATGTTTTGCGAGTTTTCAGGCAAAAACTTGTAAGGTAGATTAACAAAATCAAAGAGGATACAAGAAAAAAAGAAATAGATGTAGCCAAAAGAAGAAACGGGGAAAAAAAAGCTAAAAAAGTTGGTGAAGGCGATCGTCGTAATAGCAAAATTCTTGTTTATTGGTTAACAAATTGGGATAGCTAGAAACAACTACAAGAAAAGCAAGAACATTGCTTCGATTAAAAAGAGCAAAAAGAAAAAGAAAAGAAAAGCTTTGGGTATGCAAAAGTCTTCCAAAAAGTAAATCGTGAGGTTACGATACCCTATGCTATTCTGGCAAGATTTGGCAACCGTATGACAGAAAATCTGCAGAGTTATCAAGGCTTTGATGAAGTTGGGCGTTATGGCAACAATCAATCAAATGAAGATGCAGATACAGCAGAATTAATTGTTTGTTTTAGTTTGGCCATTACCCAAAAAGATAACAGGTTGATTTGAGAATTTTATTACTAGTGGGTTAGATCTACAAGACATTAGAATTTAGACCCCAGTTGTTACTGTTATGGGACACGTTGATCATGGAAAAACTCTTTATTAGTTTCTTTAGAATAAGGATGTTGTTGGTGGTGAAACGGGGGTATAACCAGCATATGGTGCTTTCAGGTGACTTTGAAAGATGCAAAAAAATAATTTTATTGATAACCGGGTCACGCTGCTTTTACTGAAATGCGTGCTCGTGGAGCAAAGTTACAGATATCGTTGTGCTTGTTGTTGCTGCCGATGAGGAATAGCCCAAAACGATGAGGCTATTCGTATCCAAGCAGTCATGTGCCAATTGTTGTTGCTATCAATAAATGGATAAACCGGGAGCAACTCAGATAAAATAAAGAGCGAACTTCTTAATTATGACATTGGGTTGAGGACTTTGGGGGAGATGTTTATCGTTCGGGTTTCTGCAAAAACAGGTATAATTTAGATAAATGGAAGAAGTAATATTTATTACAAGCAAAGTTTTAGACTTGAAAGCAATCCTAACCGTAAAGGTGAAGGGGTTGTTGTTGGGCAAAATGGGAAAAAGGTCGTGGGTTGTTGCAACTGTTTTATTACAAAAAGGTACTTTAAGTTGGTGATGCTTTTGTGGCTGGTACAGAATGGGGTAAAGTTGTGCTTTGTTAATGAAAGGAAAGGGGTATTTTAAGGTAGTAATCCAAGTCAACCTGCTGAATTATTGGTTTTGAGGAGTTCCTGGGGCTGGTGATTCATTTGTTGTTGTTGAGAATGAAATCAAAACTCGGAATTAGCTGAATTTAGGCAAGACAACAACGTTTAGCAAAACACCTTTAGTAAGGCAACTGTTCTAATATGTTTGAAAAAATCAAAGAAGGGAAATCAAAGAACTTAAAATTTTCATTAAGGCAGATGTTATGGATCGATTGAACGATATCAGGTTCACTTATAAAGCTTGCACTAGTGAATAAAAGTTACGGTGATTTTATAGTGGAGTTCCAATTAATGAATTGATGTTTCATTAGCACATTGCTCGGGAGCTATACTAGGGTTTAATATTCGTGCATCAGTTGGTGCTAGAGAACTTGCAAAAAGAGTAATGAGAAATCAAAATTTTACTCTATCATTTTAATATTTTGATGAATGAAAGCTCATTGTGGGTTAATGGCTCCCAGAAGAAAGGAAAAAAATTAACGGATATCTCAAATTCGTGAGACTTCCATGAAGTAAACTTGGAATATTGAGGTTGTATGGTTACTGAAGGGATCATTAAAGTAAGCAAAAATTAGAATATTGCGTGATAACGTTGTAATCCACAAAAGGGACTTTTCTACACTTAAAAGATTCAAAGTGATTTAAAGAAAGTTCGGTGAAAATTACGAATGTGGAATGACTTTTGAAAGTTATCAAGAAAATTAAAATTGGTGATTTGTAAGAGTTTTGAGATTGGAGCAAATAAATAAAGCTTAGCTTAGTCATCAAAGTAAATTGTCTTTGTAATTATGTGTTTTTTATTTAATGTTGTGATTGGTGCTAGTTTATTGATCACAAAATTATGTTTGTTTTTTAAAAGAAAACTGTGCCAAGTTTGTTATTTGGAGGTATATTTTATAAAAAAAAGTAAGTCAAGGACGCCTCAACGTCAGTTTAAGGTTGGAGAGAATAAAGCATTTATTGTGAAGTTATTTGAGCG
>JARQOC010003584.1:0-15459 GCA_033576535.1 Allobates femoralis | reverse complement strand
TGTGTTTGTACGTGTGTGTGTATTTGTATTTTTGTATATTTATTTTGTATAGTATGTCGGTAGCAGAGCTTAGGTTTGTATTGAAAAGTGAAAAGCTGTGTGTGTTTGTATGTGATGTAACAGAGCTGTGGTGTTTGTATGTGTATGGATTGTATTTATAACAGAGCTCGGTATGTAGTGTCCATGTAGCAGAGCCATATGTGTATCTGTATGTGTAGTGTGCATGTAGCTGAGCTGCGTGTGTCTGTATATGCATGAATTAGGCATGTACCAATGCTGTATGTGTATCTGTACGTTCATGTAGCAGTGCTGTGTGTCTACATGGGCATGTAGCAGAGCCATCTATGTCTATGGGCATGTAGCAGAGCTTGTGTGTGTCATTTTAATTTGGAGGAGCGGAGGTGGAGTGTAAAAGGGGGCAAATTAAGACTTTGCCTGGGCCCACAAAAATCTGGAGCGGCCCTGTGGGGAAAGGGGGTAAAAAGTTACTATTACATTTCCCAGTGAATAGTATTTTCAGCATTGAAAGGAATGAGAAAAAATTTAAAATGCTGTGTGTAACAAGCTAAAGGGGATGTTTTTTCCCATTTTTTTAATTTTACCATATATAGTGATTATACTCCATAAAAGCAGTGTAATACTTTGACAACTTTATTCCCAGAAACCAGCTGTGAGTCAAAAAATGCATCCAGGCATATTCTCTATGCTGTTGCCCTTCGTTTCCGCACTTTTCAATCCATTTCAGCAATTTTCACACCCCCCTTCCCCCAGACCTCCTCGCAGGGTCCAGCGGAAAATATTTTAGTTTCCCATTGACTTGCATAGGGTTTGTTATTTGGTGTGAATACATGAATTTTAAAAAAATAGTTGGCATGCATCATCTGAACCCAAGTATATTGGTATTCGCTTATCACTATTTATCTCAGAACATTCATGCTATTTTATGTTTTTTTTACAGTAAAACGTTAATAAGAATGGCAATGGCAAATGACAAT
Organism: Allobates femoralis; assembly: GCA_033576535.1. Classification (NCBI taxonomy): domain Eukaryota; kingdom Metazoa; phylum Chordata; class Amphibia; order Anura; family Aromobatidae; genus Allobates; species Allobates femoralis. The sequence continues at coordinate 14,464 of JARQOC010003584.1, read as the reverse complement.
CAAGTAGGCCTCCCAAATTTAAAATCTCCAAATAAGAAAGCTCACCAAAAGAAATGAAAGCTTCCATGAATAATAGTCATACATGACCAGGCAATTACTTTGGGCAAAAACCATATTTTGTTGCTCTTGATTTTTGCAAGTTGAGCCCATATAAACAATGTTATTTCAATTAAATAGTTGCACTCGACATAGACTTATTTCACATAGAGAAAAATAAACAATGAAAAAGTAGAGATACTTGGTTTTATGGAAATGGCCAAATCGATAATTCCCCCAGTTGCCACTTTGCGGCGATCTCTGTTAACTGGGTCCTAACACTAATGAAACTGCCTGATGTCTGTCTGGGCTTTTCCTCATCGGCTGATACCAGAGAACAATGGATTCGCAGTCTTATAACTAAAGACAGGTGCTTTGAATATACAATTGGTGCCTTGGGAAAAGGGGTTTTAACCCCTTAGGCGTGCTACCTAACCCCTCTAGCACGCCTAAGGGGTTAACCTCTTTTCCCAAGGCACCAATTGTATATTCAAAGCACCTGTCTTTAGTTATAAGACTGCGAATCCATTGTTCTCTGGTAAACAGCCGATGAGGAAAAGCCCAGACAGACATCAGGCAGTTTCCCTTAGGTTAGGACCCAGTTAACAGAGATCGCCGCAAAAGTGGCAACTGGGGGGAATTATCGATTTGGCCATTTCCATAATACCAAGTATCTCTACTTTTTTATTTTTCAGTTTTCTCTATTGTTGAAATAAGTCTATGTCGAGTGCAACTATTGTATATTTGAAATAGAATTGGGGTTTAGTTAGCACCTTCATAGACAGGATTGAGTGCAGCATGATAAACAATGTGACCCACTTAACAAAAATAACCATCAATTCAATAAATATATTGATCATGTCTTTTAAAAGTAGAAAAAAAAACTTACCCCACACTATAAAATTTAAATGTTTCTCCAACAATATAGACAAAGGCAGCCAATATGTGACTCAATAACAAAAATTTAGCAGAAATCCAAAAGGAGAAAGTAATCCAAGAAAAGGATAAACCCAGTTTCCATCAGCAAAGTAAATCCATATTACCCTAAAAAAACATAAAAATATCAATCACTATATCAAGAAATTAAACTGTAAAAGCTGTTCAAATTTAGCACTAAAATAAAAGATCAAAGTACCGTATTTTTCGCTTTGTAAGACGCACTTTTAGTCCCCCAACTTTTGGGGGAAAGTGGGGGATGCGTCTTACAAAGCGAAAGTGTGCTTTGGGGGGGGGGAAAGGCGGCTCAGGAGCGGTGTCCAGGGGCTGGATGGGGCCAGGAGCAGGCTGCAGCTGCGGGCTCTGGTCACGTGGGGCCGCTCATTATCTCCTGAAATATGCACTGCATCCCGCTGTCAATCACCAGCGGGAGCAGTCCATATTACAGGAGCGGGTCCGCAGCTGCAGCCTGTATGTATAGTCAGTGGTTTCCAGGCTTGCATTGATGTGATACTCACCTAGCTCCACCGCTGCCTGCTGACCGCGCTATCCCCGCTGTCGGTGCTCTGCTGGCATCCGGGTGCTGTGAGCGTCGCTGCGAGTGACGTCATCACCGAGCGGCGCTCTCAGACCCGGATGCCGGCAGAGCACAGATGGCGGGGATATCGTGGTCAGCAGGCAGCGATGAAGCTAGGTGAGTATGATGTGCGCAAAGATGGGGGGCTGCACAGTGGGGGCTACTGTGGGGGCTGCACAGTGGGGGCTACAGTGGGGGCTGCACAGTGGGGGCTACAGTGCCAGCAGTGGGGGCTACAGTGCCAGCAGTGGGGCTACAGTGCCAGCAGTGGGGGCTACAGTGCCAGCAGTGGGGGCTACAGTGCCAGCAGTGGGGGCTACAGTGCCAGCAGTGGGGGCTACTGTGCCTGTAATGGGGGGGCTACTGTGCCTGTAATGGGGGGCTACTGTGCCTGTAATGGGGGGGCTACTGTGCCTGTAATGGGGATACTGTGCCTGTAATGGGGGGCTACTGTGCCTGCAATGGAGGGCTACTGTGCCAGCATTGGGGATATATATATATACCAGTTTTGACATATATATGATTTGTAAGACGGACACTGGCATTATAAGATGGACCCCATTTAACATAAATTATTTTTTTCTCTTTTTCTTCACCAAATTTGGGGGTGCGTCTTATAATCAGGTGCGTCTTATAAAGCGAAAAAATACGGTATATACTCACCTCTGGTACAGTGCTGTTGCAGGGTTGTCCAAATAATTTAAAGCTGCACACATGCCGCAATACATTCAAAGTACAGAGCCTTGAAAAAGTATTCATGCTTAATAAACTTTTCCATATTTTTTCACGTTAAACCCACAAGACTAAATGTATGTTATTTGAATTTATGTGATATACCATCACAAAGAAGCAAGCATTTTCAAGTACAGAAATGATACATGGTTTTTTAAATGCTTATAAAATATAAATCTGAAAATTATGACGTGCATTAAAAATCAGCCTCCTGTAGTCCGATACCCCTGAATTAAATCCTGAGTGACTAATTGCTTCTTGCATACCTAATCAGTAAAGTGATTTTTTTGTATATTTTTTTATTAGTATAATTACAATTTTTCTGTAAAGGCCTCAAAGGTTTGATTGAAACATTAGAGATCAAACGACATCAGGGAATACCAAGGAAAACACCAGACAGTTCAGGGATAACGTTGTGGAGAAGAGTATAGTAGGGTTAGCTTACAGAAAAAAGTTCAAACTCTGAACATCTTAAGGAGCACTGTTCAATCCATTAATAAAAATGGAAGGAGTATAGCTCAACTGAAAACCTTTCAAGATATAGTCATCTACCTAAACTGACATCCCAAACAAGGGGGAGCATTAGAGAAGCTTTGAAAAGGTGCATGTTCAGTCTGAATGATCTGCAGAGATCCACAGCTCAGGTGGTAGAATCTGTCCACAGGTCAACTTAGCTGCATACTCCACACATCTGGCCTTTATGGAATAGTGGCAAGAAGAATGCCATTTTTGAAAGTACAGTCATATGAAAAAATTTGGGCACCCCTCTTAATCTTACTGATTCTTTTTTGTTTAAAATAGTTTTTGCAACAGCTATTTCAGTGTGATATATGTAATAACTGATGGACACAGTAATATTTCAGGATTGAAATGAGGTTTATTATACTAACCGAAAATGTGAAATATGCATTATTTCAAAATTTGACAGGTGCAAAAGTATGGGCACCTCAACAGAAAAGTGACATTAATATTTAGTAGATCCACCTTTTGCAAAATAGCAGCCTCTAGTCGCTTCCTGTAGCTGTTAATGAGTTCCTGGATCCTGGATGAAGGTATTTTTGACCATTCCTCTTTACAAAACAATTCCAGTTCAGTTAAGTTTGATGGTCGCCGAGCATTGACAGCCCGCTTCAAAACATCCCACAGATGGATCATTGTCTTGCTGAAAGATCCATCCCCGCTTAACTTCAACTTTAACACTGATTCTTGAACATTATTCTCAAGAATCTGCTGATACTGAGTGGAATCAATGCGACCCTCAACTTTAACAAGATTTCCGTGCCGTCATTGGCCACACATCCCAAAACATGATGGACCCTCCCCCAAATTTGACAGTGGGTAGCAAGTGTTTTCTTGGAATCCTGTGTTTTTGTGGGGCCATGCATAACGCCTTGTTGTATGACCAAACAACTCAATGTTTGTTTCATCAGTCCACAGGACCTTCTTCCAAAATGAAACTGGCTTGTCCAAATGTGCTTTTGCATACCTTAGGCGACTCTGTTTGTGGCGTGCATGCAGAAACGGCTTCTTTCGCATCACTCTCCCTTACAGCTTCTCCTTGTGCAGTGTGCGCTGTATTGTTGACTAATGCACAGTGACACCATCTGCAGCAAGATGATGCTGCAGGTCTTTGGAAGTGCAAATATGGATACAAAGTTGCACACTCCTTTAGATGTTTGTGATGCAAGGTTTATTATGAACAGTTAATGGCCACAGATGTCATCTGTGGCCATTAACTGTTCATAATAAACCTTGCATCACAAACATCTAAAGAGTGTGCAACTTTGTATCCATATTTGTATTTACTGGGATTGAAGAAATCCTGTTAGTTGGCACCTCCACTCACCACCTACGCGGTGTGCACACCATTATACCCTATTGACGGTCTTTGGAAGTGGTCTGTGGATTGCTCTTGACTGTTCTCACCATTCTTCTTCTCTGCCTTTCTGAAATTTTTGTTGGCCTGCCTACTTCGGCCTTTACAAGAACTGTCCCTGTGGTCTTCCATTTCCTTACTATGTTCCTCACAGTGGAAACTGACAGGTTAAATCTCTGAGACAACTCTTTGTATCCTTCTCCTGAACAACTATGTTGAACAATCTTTTTTTTAAGATCATTTGAGAGCTGTTTTGAGGAGCCCATGATGCCACTCCTCAGAGAAGATGCAAATCAGAGAACAACTTGCAAGTGGACACCTGAAATAGCTTTTCTCATGATTGGATAAACCGGGATATGAAGTACAGAGCTCAATGAGGTTACCAAACCAATTTAGTGCTTCAGTAAGTCAGTAAAAAGTAGTTAGTAGTATTGAAATCATGAAAATCAGAAGGGTGCGCATACTTTTGCACCTGTCAAATTTTGAAATAATGCATATTTCACATTTTTGGTTAGTGCAATAAACCTCATTTCAATCCTGAAATATTACTGTGTCCATCAGTTATTACATATATCACACTGAAATCGCTGTTGCAAAAAATAAATTTTAATAAAAAAAAATGAGTAAGATTAAGAGGGGTGCCCAAACTTTTTTCATATGACTGTAAGTCATAAGAAGTCCCATTTGAAATATGCAAAAAGACAGCTAGCATGTGGAAGAAAGTGCTCTGGTCAGATGAGAACAAAGTAGACCTTTAGGGATAAATGCAAAACATTATGTGTGATGGTAAACTAACAATGCACATCACTCTGAAAACACAATCTCCACCGATAGCCATGTTGATGGCAGCATCATGATGTGGGGCTGCTTTTCAGCAGGGAAAGGGAAGCTAGTCAAAGTTGATCAGAAAACCAATGGAGCTAAATAAAGGACAATGCTAGAGGAAAATCTTTTAGAGGCTGCAAAAGACTTGAAATTAGGGCATAGCATTATTTACCAGCAGCATGACCCTAAACATGCTGCCAGAGATACCTCATATTGAGAATCTATGTCAAGACTTGAAAATTGTTGTTCAAGAATGCTCTGTATCTAATCACACTGAACTATAGCTATTATGTCAAGTCCAATATGTAAAAAATTAATCATCTAGATGTGCAAAGCAGGTAGAGACACACCCCAATTGATTTGCAGAAGTAATTGCAGTGAAAGGTGGTTCTACAAACAAATGCATGTCACAATTATCAGATTTATATTTTTAAAATCTTTATAAAAAACATTTATCATTTCCACTACATTTCAAAGATTATTGTTACTTTGTGTTGGTATACTACATAAAATCCTATAAAAATACATTTAAAGGGACACTATCAGGTCATTTTTAAGTATGATACTAATAGTACCTTTGAATAGTATCTGGGCAGTCCTTTTAAAACCATGTAAAATCATTATTCTACCCTTTGTAGTTTTCTTATTATAAACCTTTTCATACCCTGCAGGCAGCTGCTGCATTAATCCGACTCCATTATATTGACAGACGATTAGTCCAGCTATGTTAAAATGTTCACTTAAATATTTACTCCTTTTCAGCAGCTCTCTCCTTCCTCCTCCCTCCTTCCTCCTCTCTCTGCTTGTCAGGTTTCACTTTCAATTGGGAGCTTCAGAGAGACAGATTAAAGGCAAACATTTCCCTTACTGATATTATTTGATCTATATAAGGTAATCGACTCCATTTGTTTCTCTAAGCAGGTATACCTGCTGTGCTGTGACAGATTTTGTGTTGTATTTGACCTCTGGCTTGGCTGCAAACACAGAGCAGAGAAAATACAGCCCCCTCCACACTGATCCTCTGAGCAGTGATGTACAGTTCAGACCAAAAGTTTGGACACACCTCATTCAAAGAGTTTTCTTTATATTCATGACTATGAAAATTGTAGATTCACACTGAAGGCATCAAAAAACTATGAATTAACACGTGAAATTATATACTTAACAAAAAAGTGTGAAACAACTGAAAATATTATTATTATTTATTTATATAGCGCCATTAGGTTCCATGGCGCTTTACATGAGGATGAGGTAGACAAGAACAAGTACACTAAATCTAGGCGATCAGGACGTACAGGTACAGAAGGGGCAGGGACCCGGTCCACGAGGGCTCACAGTCTAAGAGGGGCGGGTTAGGATACAGTAGGATAAAAATATGTCTTATATTCTAGGTTCTTCAAAGTAGCCACCTTTTGCTTTTATTACTGCTTTGCACACTCTTGGCATTCTCTTGATGAGCTTCAAGAGGTAGTCACCGGAAATGGTCTTCCAACAGTCTTGAAGGAGTTCTCAGAGATGCTTAGCACTTTTTGGCCCTTTCGCCTTCACTCTGCGGTCCAGCTCACCCCAAACTATCTCGATTGGGTTCAGGTCTGGTGACTGTGGAGGCCAGGTCATCTGGTGTAGCAGACCATCACTCTCCTTCTTGGTCAAATAGCCCTTACACAGCCTGGAGGTGTGTTTGGGGTCATTGTCATCTTGAAAAATAAATGATGGTCCAACTAAACGCAAACCGGATGGAATTAGCATGCCGCTGAAAGATGCTGTGGTAGCCATGCTGGCTCAGTATGCCTTCAATTTTGAATAAATCCCCAACAGTGTCACCAGTAAAGCACCTCCACACCATCACACCTCCTCCTCCATGCTTCAGGGTGGGAACCGGGCATGTAGAGATCATCCGTTCAGCTTTTCTGCGTCGCACAAAGGCACGGTGGTTGGAAACAAAGATCTCAAATTTGGACTCATCAGACCAAAGCACAGATTTCCACTGGTCTAATGTCCATTCCTTGTGTTCTTTAGCCCAAACAAGGCTCTTCTGCTTGTTGCCTGTCCTTAGCAGTGGTTTCTTAGCAGCTATTTTATCATGAAGGCCTGCTGCACAAAGTCTCCTCTTAACTGATTTTGTAGAGATGTGTCTGCTGCTAGAACTGTGTGGCACTGACCTGGTCTCTAATCTGAGCTGCTGTTAACCTGGGATTTCTGAGGCTGGTGACTCGAATGAACTTATCCTCCGCAGCAGAGGTGACTCTTGGTCCTCTTTTCCTAGGGCGGTTCTCATTTGAGCCAGTTTCTTTGTAGCGCTTGATGGTTTTTGCAAATGCACTTGGGGACACTTTCAAAGTTTTCCCAAATTTTCGCACTGACTGACCTTCATTTCTTAAAATAATGATGGCCATTCATTTTTCTTTACTTAGAATTTGTATTATGGCAAGAAAAAAGCAGCTAACAGTCTATTCAGTAGGACTATCAGCTGTGTATCCACCAGACTTCTGCACAACACAACTGATGGTCCCAACCCCATTTATAAGGCAAGAAATCCCACTTATTACACCTGACAGGGCACACCTGTGAAGTGAAAACCATTTCCGGTGTCTACCTCTTGAAGCTCATCAACAGAATGCCAAGAGTGTGCAAAGCAGTAATCAAAGCAAAAGGAGACTGCTTTGAAGAAACCTAGAATGTAAGACATATTTTCAGTTGTTTCACACTTTTTTGTTAAGTATATACTCGTGTATAAGCCGACCAGTGTATAAGCCGAGCCCCCTACTTTTGCCCCAAAATCTGGGAAAACCTATTGACTCGTGTATAAGACGAGGGTGGACCCCAGCACGGTATACAGCCCCCAGCAGTTGGGTATACAGCAGCCCCAGAGGTATATACAGCAGCCCCAGTGGTAGTATACAGCAGCAGCCCCAGTGGTATATACAGCAGCAGCCCCAGTGGTTAGTATACAGCAGCCCCAGAGGTGTATACAGCAGCCCCAGTGGTAGTAAAACAGCAGCCCCAGAGGTATATACAGCCCCAGTGGTACTATACAGCACCCCCAGTGGTAGTATACAGCAGCCCCAGTGGTAGTATACAGCAGCCCCAGAGGTTGTATACAGCAGCCCCAGAGGTATATACAGCCCCAGTGATACTATACAGCAGCCCCAGTGGTAGTATACAGCAGCCCCAGTGGTAGTATACAGCAGCCCCAGTGGTAGTATACAGCAGCCCCAGAGGTATATACAGCCCCAGAGGTATATACAGCAGCCCTAGTGGCGTACACAGCAGCCCCAGTGGTAGTATACAGCAGCCCCAGAGGTATATACAGCAGCCCTTAGGTAGTATACAGCAGCCCCAGTGGTGTATACAGCAGCAGCCCCAGGGGTGTATACAGCAGCAGCCCCAGGGTTGTATACAGCAGCAGCCCCAGGGGTGTATACAGCAGCAGCCCCAGGGCTGTATACAGCAGCAGCCCCAGAGGTATATATAGCAGCAGCCCCAGGGCTGTATACAGCAGCAGCCCCGAAGCTATACAGGCCCCCCCATCAAGGTCCAGGGCCCCCCTCCCCTTGCGCGGCAAACCTGTAAAGTAAAATCATACTTATCACTGTCCTGTCGCGCTGTCCCGCCGCTGCCGTCATCATCCGCGGCTTCCGGCTTCCTGTGGTCGCGGCAATGACGTCATTGCCCGCGACCACAGGAAGGCGGAAGACGCGGAATGAAGCCCGGGATCGTGATGTCGGCAGCGGCGGGACAGCGCGACAGGACAGTGATAAGTATGATTTTACTTTACAGGTTTGCCGCGCAAGGGGGGGGGCCCTGGACCTTGATGGGGGGCCTGTATACCTCCGGGGGGGCCGTCTGGTTCGGTATACTCGCGTATAAGCCGAGGGGGACTTTTTTAGCCCAAATTTTGGGCTGAAAAACTCGGGTTATACGCGAGTATATACGGTATATAATTCCACATGTGTTAATTCATAGTTTTAATGCCTTCAATGTGAATCTACAATTTTCATAGTCATGAAAATAAAGAAAACTCTTTGAATGAAAAGGTGTGTCGAAACTTTTGGTCTGTACTATAAATATGTGAGTTGAATATTCATTTATTGGGGAATGGACAGCAGAGAACTAATTGGATCACTCACTGTGAGTGACAGATGGAATGAATCTCTTTATTTGAAGTTTACAGAGGATAGGAAGGGAATATAAATAATAGAAATACATCAATAGAGAGAGCTTAGAAAAAGGAATTAGAAAATGATAGCAGTTCCATATGGATTTTTGACCTGTCTGATTCCCTTCATGTCTATGGATTTAATCTGAAGAAATTTGGAAAAGTGCTATGAATACTTTTCAAGGCACTAGGAAAAGTATTCTATGTAATTTATCTTATATCTAGAACCTAAAGGAGAAATCTCCCTATCGGTACAGCCCATAGCAGAACTCCAACATAAACATCATAAAAAAGGAGACAAAGCAGTTCTTTTTCTGCTTAAAATTCGTGAGAGTATTATTTATTACAAAAATATCACCCAATTAAAAGGTGCAATTTTCCAAAACAGACAATGAAGGTTACAATTGGCACAAACAAAGTCATTAGAAGCATATATTGGTATTGCACATATTCCCAATTTACAATCGTGCTCCAAGTGTTACATATGACATCTACCTTGCCAGCAACATTACAATATTCACCTACAGGAGCAAGCTAAACATTGTCCAAAACATTGTCCACAGTGGTATCCTGACCAGGGCCGTATTTGCCATTAGGCACTCGTAGGCACATGCCTAGGGCGGCGCCATTCTCACAGGGGGCGGCGTCTCAGCGTGTTTTTTTTTTTTCGTTTTTTTTTTCCGGCTCCGGGCCGGCCGGGTCGCAAGCCCCGCCCCCATACCCCCCTTTCCTTTCATCATTACGGCCGCCCCGCCTGCCTTCCCGCCCACCCAGCTCAGTCAGACACCTGGAAGAGACGAGGAGAAGGAGGGGCCCGTAAAGGAGGGGAAACTTGAAGTTCCCGCCCTTTTTCCTCCTCTCCCGTGCGCCCAAGTGCTGTGGCGGTGGCGGCGGCTCCTGCACTGGCGGCTCCTGCACTGGCAGCTCCTGCACCCAGCCGCCCCCTCCAGGCCCAGGGAAACGAGGAAGCAGCCGGCCGGAGGCACTGGAGGATGGTGCGGCTGGCGCATCAATGTGCTCAGAGGGAGCCCGGCCCAGCCAATGTGAGCAGCCAGCACCAGGTGAGGGAAGTGTGGGGGAACTGTGCTGGGGACAGAGGAGAAGAGGACAAAGGAGCAGAGGTCCGAGGAGAAGAGGACAGAAACAGAGGGGCAGAAGGACAGAAACAGGGGACAGAGAAGAAGAGGACAGAGGGGCACGGGGACAGAAACAAGGGGACAGGAGGAGAGGAAAGAGGGAGCAGCAGGAGGGACAGAAGAGAGGAGGACTGTGGTGCAGAAGGACAGAGGGACAGCAGAGAGGAGGACAGGGGTGTAGGAGGACAGAGGAGCAGCAGGAGGGACAAAGGAGAGGAGGACGAGGTGCAAGAGGAGCAGCAGGAGGGACAGAGGAGGATGGGGTGCAGGAGGACAGCCGAGCAGCAGGAGGGACAGCGGAGAGAAGGACGGGGGCTGCAAGAGGAGCAGCAGGAGGGACAGAGGAGAGGAGGAGGGGGTGCAGGAGGACAGAGGAGAGCAGGACAGGGGTAAAGGAGGACAGAGGAGGCAGGGCGGGGGTGCAGGAGAGCAGAGGAGGGCGGGGGTGCAGGAGGGCAGAGGAGAGCAGGACGGGGGTGCAGGAGGGCAGAGGAGAGGAGGACGGGGTGCTGGAGGGACAGAGGAGAGGAGGACGGGGGTGCAGGAGGGACAGAGGAGAGGAGGACGGGGGTGCAGGAGGGACAGAGGAGAGGAGGACGGGGGTGCAGGAGGGACAGAGGAGAGGAGGACGGGGGTGCAGGAGGGACAGAGGAGAGGAGGACAGGGGTGCAGGAGGAGAGCAGGACGGGGGTGCAGGAGGACAGAGGAGACGAGGATGGGGGTGCAGGAGGGACAGAGGAGAGGAGGACGGGGGTGCAGGAGGGCAGAGGAGAGGAGGACGGGGGTGCAGGAGGGACAGAAGAGAGGAGGACGGGGCTGCAGGAGGAGAGGAGGACAGGGTGCAGGAGGGACAGAGGAGAGGAGGACGGGGGTGCAGGAGGGCAGAGGAGAGGAGGACGGGGGTGCAGGAGGGACAGAGGAGAGGAGGACAGGGGTGCAGGAGGACAGCCGAGCAGCAGGAGGGACAGGGGAGGAGGAGGACGGGGGTGCAGAGGAGCAGCAGGAGGGACAGGGGAGAGCAGGGCGGGGGTGCAGGAGGGCAGAGAAGAGCAGCGCGGGGGTGCAGGAGGGCAGAGGAGAGCAGGGCGGGGGTGCAGGAGGGCAGAGGAGAGTAGGACAGGTGTGCAGGAGGGCAGAGGAGAGCAGGGGGGGGTGCAGGAGGGCAGAGGAGAGGAGGATGGGGGTGCAAGAGGAGAGGAGGACGGGGGTGCAGGAGGGACAGAGGAGAGGAGGATGGGGGTGCAAGAGGAGAGGAGGACGGGGGTGCAGGAGGGACAGAGGAGAGGAGGACGGGGGTGCAGGAGGGACAGAGGAGAGGAGGACGGGGGTGCAGGAGGGACAGAGGAGAGGAGGAGGGGGTGCAGGAGGACAGAGGAGAGCAGGACGGGGGGTGCAGTGCAGGAGGGCAGAGGAGAGCAGGGCGGGGGGTGCAGGAGGACAGAGGAGAGGAGGACGGGGGTGCAGGAGGACAGAGGAGAGGAGGATGGGGGTGCAGGAGGAGAGGAGGATGAAGGTGCAGGAGGACTGAGGCTGTGGCTGGCACTGTGTGTGGTGACAATGGCAGCTGTACCGTGTATCTGCCTCCATGCAGCTGCTGCCACCTTCCTGAGTTGGCAGGGTGTGGCATGCCGGGAGTTGTAGTTCTCCTACCTGCCTGTCCTATATGATTTCTGGTCAGTGTGTTGGGTGCTGGGTGTTGTTGTTCTTCCAGGTGGGCTCAGTGTTGTCCTGCCACCCGTCTGTGGCCTGCCTCTCTCTTCTGGGATGTCCTCAGCTCTGTGCTGTGCACAGACAGTGTACCCCCATCTCCTCAGCTCCGTGCTGTGCACAGTGAACCACCATGTCCTCAGTTTCGTTCTGTGCACAGAAGCATGGGGGTAACGTCTGTACCAGCACGGAGCTAGGACATATGCTACATGTCTGTGCACAGCACGGAGTGGGGACGGTGGTACACGTGCACAGCACGAACGAGGACATGGTGGTACACTGTGCAACCCGGGAGCTGGGGACATGGTGGTACACTGTCTGTGCACAGCACGGAGCAGGGGACATGGGTGGTACACGACACACGGACTGAGGACATGGTGGTACATGTGCACAGCACGGAGCTGAGGACAGGGTGGTACACGTGACGCACGAGTGGGGACATGGTGGTACCTGTGCACAACAGGGAGCTGAGGACATGGTGGTACACTGTGCACAGGCTGAGGACATGGGGGCACACTGTGTACAGCACGAGCGAGGACATGGTGGTACACTGTGCACAGAGCTAAACATGGGGGCACATTTTGGTACAGCACGGACTGGGGAATGGGGTACACTGTCTGGCACAGCAGGGAGCTAGGACTGGGGGTACACTGTCTGTGCACAGCACAGAGTTGGGGACAGGGCCTACACTGTCTCCCCCCCCTTTAAAAATGGGTCTGTTTTCTCATCCAAAAGGTCGGAGATGTCATCGGTTTTTGGTCCATTTGGCATCCAACTGTTTGTGCGAGTGCCGACATTTCCTCAGATTAATCCGGTGCAATCTGTTCTTTCCTCACACTATTAGTGTAGAACATTTACGGAACATTTTACATTTTCCCGGGTTTACAGAATGAGAATTATCAGGAAAAAAACTGATACCTCTGGAGATCCCGTGGCGTCAGTGGGGGTATGTAATTTTGTCAGCCCCATAGACTTGCATTGGGATCCATGTGAATTGCAGACTGTCGCAGAATGTTGCGCTTCTTTCTCATCCTGAATTGGATGAGAAAAAAGCGTCCGACACTCACCAGTGCTCTCAGACATCGATTAACATTGGTCCGGTGCAATGTGATGAAATCACACATTGCACTACCCATTTTCACCCAGTGTGTCCGTCCCCAATAATAAAATCCATATAGTAATCCTACAATGCGCGGGACTGGTAGGGGGTTTTTAGGGCTCAGTTAGTACACTCCATACTTCTTGTTTTTAAACCAGTTAATGCTTTCTTGTCCACCGCACTGCAGTTCAAAAGAGGAAGACAACGAGACGGGCAGAACCGGCGTCAAGAGCCCCTGACCTCAAATACAAGATCCTCAATCCCTATTGTGACATCATATTAAGAATAATATTTTTTGCACTTATTTACACTTTGAACTCCAAGCATTTTCATAATCTAAAACACTGCCCCCATTGGGGCTCACAATGTAAACCTCCTATCATATGTCCTGTAGTGGGGTTGGAAAAACCTTTTATATGTACTACATGATGAAATGTGGGGGGGAAGCTACATGAATCTTGGGGGGAAAGGCCGTGACGGGGGGGGAAAATTGTCCGTAAGGGGGGGGGAGGAGCCATATGGGGGAGGGGCGCAACGGGGGGGAGGTGCCGTGACAGGGGGAGGGGCCACAATGGGGGGAGGAGCCGGGAGGGGGGAGGGGGGCGGCGGCCGCTGAGAGTGCCTAGGGCAGCAGGAACTCCAAATACGGCCCTACCTACCGGGTTTATGAAAGCCGTCATTATTCAATTGCTCACGCATACCCAGCAAAAACACAAGTCTTATTCTTTTTTTTTTACCATTCTCAATCTGCACGCAATAAGTTGATATAGCAAGCTGTCCTTATCCCCGGGTTTACAATATTCTCATTTTCGGATTCTGCCAAACTTTTCATTTAATGCATAACTTTTTATTCCCTGTTTAGATATTCTTCTAGTTTGCTCTTCCTTTTTGTTTTGGAAATGGTTATACAAACATTTGGAATACCCGGCTCGCAGGATGTTCATTAGTTGTTAATTTTGTAGAAAAAAAACAATCACAGACATGGCCAAAACTAAAGTCATTTCAAAGGCAACTCTCTGCCTTTAAAAAAACACTAAAAAAAATCAAGATAAAAAAATGTGCTAGCTAGTAAATTTTACTTTTTTAGACCAAGCAGGGGAAAAATTTTGGGAAACACTCAAATTTTGGGAAACAATTTGGAATTATGACAAACAAACAAACAAAACAACACTCCAATACATCACTAGTATTTTGTTGCACCCCCTCTGGCTTTAATAAAGCTTGCAGTCTCTGAGGCATGGATTAATGATACAAACAGTACTCATCATCAATCTGGGTCCCAACTTTTTCTATTGCTGTTGCCAGATCACTTTGCAGGTTGGGCCTTGTCATGGGACCATTTTCTTCAACTTCCCCTTGGGTTTTCCCGTGTTTGAGTGCT
>JARQOC010003583.1:0-15466 GCA_033576535.1 Allobates femoralis | reverse complement strand
GTATACAGTGGTAGTATACAGCAGCAGCCCCAGTGGTAGTATACAGCAGCAGCCCCAGTGGTATATACAGCAGCAGCCTCAGTGGTATATAAAGCAGCCCCAGAGGTATATACAGCCCCAGTGGTACTATACAGCAGCCCCAGTGGTAGTATACAGCAGCCCCAGTGGTAGTATACAGCAGCCCCAGAGGTAGTATACAGCAGCCCCAGAGGTATATACAGCCCCAGTGGTACTATACAGCAGCCCCAGTGGTAGTATACAGCAGCCCCAATGGTAGTATACAGCAGCCCCAGAGGTAGTATACAGCAGCCCCAGAGGTATATACAGCCCCAGTGGTACTATACAGCAGCCCCAGTGGTAGTATACAGCAGCCCCAGTGGTAGTATACAGCAGCCCCAGAGGTAGTATACAGCAGCCCCAGAGGTATATACAGCCCCAGAGGTATATACAGCCCCAGTGGTACTATACAGCAGCCCCAGTGGTAGTATACAGCAGCCCCAGTAGTAGTATACAGCAGCCCCAGAGGTATATACAGTAGCCCTTAGGTAGTATACAGCAGCCCCAGTGGTGTATACAGCAGCAGCCCCAGGGGTGTATACAGCAGCAGCCCCAGGGCGGCTTCCGGCTTCCGGCTTCCTGTGGTCGTGGGCAATTACGTCATTGCCCGCGACCACAGGAAGGCGGAAGACGCGGAATGAAGCCCGGGATCGTCATGTCGGCAGCGGCGGGACAGCGTGACAGGACACTGATAAGTATGATTTTACTTTACAGGTGTGCCGCGCAAGGGGGGGGGGGCCCTGGACCTTGATGGGGGGGCCTGTATACCTCCGGGGGTTCTGTATACTCGTGTATAAGCCGAGGGGGGACTTTTCAGCCCAAATTTTGGCTGAAAAACTCGGCTTATACGCGAGTATATACGGTACTGCTGACTGGGGTTATCAATAATTTGGATATCTTTTTGTATCGCTTTCCTGTGTTATACAGTTCAACTATCTTTTCCCGTAGATCTGTTGACAATTTTTTTGCTTTCCCCATGACTCACAATCCAGAAACTTCAGTGGCTGGATGAAAGATGGAAGAGTCTGTCTGGATCCCAGAAACTCACTCAGCTTTAATGCACACACACTGATTTCAAGCAAACAGGTCACAGGTGAGGCTGTTACCTTTTTTAGCCATTTAAACCCATTTGTGTCAACTTCTGTGTATGTTATCAGGCCAAAATCACCAGGGTATGTGAACTTTTGATCAGGGTTATATGGATGTTTTTGGTTGTCATTATGATTTAAAAAGAGAAAACACAGTAGTAGTTGATGCAGTATGTCACACGCGTCAATATCGCTGCAACGTCACGTGCAGCCGATATCGTGCAGGCGATATTGACGCGTGTGACACCCCCTTTAGTGCAATAAACTGGGACGATGTCCTGAGACATAAAAGTACACAACACAAATGGGGGATGTTTATTAGCATCCTGAATAGGACATGTGCACAATATATACCCTATGGGAATAAGCATGCTAGAAATAGGAGGAAACCACTATGGCTAAATAAAGCGGTAAGAAGTGCAATATGTGACAAAAAGAAAGCATTTAGGGAATTAAAGCAAGTAGGTAGTGATGAGGCATTAAATAAATACAGAAAATTAAATAACATTTGTAAAAAGCAAATCAAGGCAGCAAAGATTGAGACAGAGAGACTCATTGCCAGAGAAAGTAAAAAGAATCCCAAAATATTTTTTAACTACATAAATAGTAAAAAACTAAAAATTGATGGTGTTGGCCCCTTTAAAAATAGTCTGGGTGAAATGGTGGATGAGGATGAGGAAAAAGCCAATATGCTAAATGACTTTTTTTCAACAGTATTTACACAAGAAAATCCCATGACAGACAATATGATCAGTGATAACAAAAAGTCTCAATTAAATGTCACCTGCTTAACCCAAGAGGAAGTACGGCATCGTCTAAAAATCACTAAAATTGACAAATCCCCGGGCCCGGATGGGATACACCCCAGAGTGCTGCAGGAATTAAGTACTGTCATAGATAGACCATTATTTTTAATATTTAAAGATTCCATAATAACAGGGTCTGTACCACAGGACTGGCGTATAGCAAATGTGGTGCCAATATTCAAAAAGGGGACAAAAACTGATCTTGGAAATTATAGGCCAGTAAGCTTAACCTCTACTGTGGGTAAAATCCTAGAGGGTTTTCTAAGAGATGCTATACTGGAGTATCTGAAGAAAAATAACCTCATGACCCATTATCAACATGGTTTTACGAGGGACCGTTCCTGTCAAACTAATCTAATAAGCTTCTATGAAGAAGTAAGTACTGGACTGGACCAAGGAAATGCAGTGGATGTGGTGTATATGGATTTTTCAAAAGCTTTTGATACGGTGCCACACAAAAGGTTGATACATAAAATGAGGGCAATGGGGATAGGGGAAAATATGTGTAAGTGGGTTAAGAACTGGCTTAGTGATAGGAAACAAAGGGTGGTTATTAATGGAACACACTCAGAATGGGTCACAGTTAACAGTGGGGTACCACAGGGGTCAGTGTTGGGCCCGCTTCTATTTAATATATTTATTAATGACCTTGTAGGGGGCATACAGAGTGGAATCTCAATATTTGCAGATGACACTAAACTCTGCAGGGTAATCAATACAGAGGAGGACAATTTTATATTACAGGAGGATTTATGTAAACTAGGAGCTTGGGCTGCTAAATGGCAAATGCACTTTAATGGGGATAAATGTAAAGTCATGCACTTGGGCAGAGGAAACAAAAGGTATAATTATGTGCTTAATTGTAAAACACTGGGCAAAACTGTCACTGAAAAAGACCTGGGTGTATGGATAGATGATAAACTCACATTTAGTGGCCAGTGTCAGGCAGCTGCTGCAAAGGCAAATAAAATAATGGGATGCATTAAAAGAGGCATAGATGCTCATGAGGAGAACATAATTTTACCTCTATACAAGTCACTAGTGCGACCACACTTAGAATACTGTGTACAATTCTGGTCTCCGGTGTATAAGAAAGACATAGCTGAACTAGAGCGGGTCCAGAGAAGAGCGACAAAAGTCATTAGAGGACTAAGGGGTCTGCAATACCAAGACAGGTTATTAAACTTGGGGTTATTTAGCTTGGAAAAACGAAGGCTTAGGGGTGATCTTATAATAATGTATAAATATATGAGGGGGCAGTACAGAGACCTTTCTAATGATCTCTTTACTCTTAGGCCTGAGACGGGGACAAGGGGGCATCCTCTACGGCTGGAGGAAAGAAGGTTTAATCATAATCACAGACGCGGATTCTTTACTGTAAGAGCAGTGAGACTATGGAACTCTCTGCCACATGCTGTTGTAATGAGTGACTCACTACTAACATTTAAGAAGGGACTGGATGCCTTTCTTGAAAACTATAATATTACCAGTTATATATACTAGATTCTTTGATAGGGCGTTGATCCAGGGAATTAGTCTGATTGCCGTATGTGGAGTCAGGAAGGAATTTTTTCCCCCAATGTGGAGCTTAGTGTTGCCACATGGGGTTTTTTTTGCCTTCCTCTGGATCAACATGTTAGGCTATGGGTTGAACTAGATGGACTTAAAGTCTTCCTTCAACCTTAAAAACTATGTTACTATGTTACTATGTTACTATGAGACGACACGCGAGCCCGACCCGAGACGACGCGCGAGCCCGACCCGAGACGACGCGCGAGCCCGACCCGAGACGACGCGCGAGCCCGACCCGAGACGACGCGCGAGCCCGAACCGAGACGACGCGCGAGCCCGAACCGAGACGACGCGCGAGCCCGAACCGAGACGACGCGCGAGGCCGAACCGAGACGACGCGCGAGGCCGAACCGAGACGACGCGCGAGGCCGAACCGAGACGACGCGCGAGGCCGAACCGAGACGACGCGCGAGGCCGAACCGAGACGACGCGCGATTCCGAACCGAGACGACGCGCGAGGCCGAACCGAGACCACGCGCGAGGCCGAACCGAGACCACGTGCGAGGCCGAACCGAGACCACACGCGAGCCTGAGCTGAGATCACGCGACCTCCCAATGTTTAACCGACCCCATCCAACTTTTAACCTTCCCTTAAAAAGGACCTGTCATGCACCTGAATCCACCCAACGTTTAACCCCCCCACCCAACATTTAACCGCCCTCCACAATGTTTAACCGCCCCACCCAAAATGTTTAACCCCCTCACCCAACATTTAACCGCCTCACCCAACGTTTAACCGCCCAACCCAACTTCTAACCTTATTTTTAATATAACAAGCACTAAAGGGTGTTGTAGCACTGTATTTAGCTAGCCTCTGTTTTGGATTACTAGCCAAGGTAATGCCAATAACCTTCACCCCACACTATTTTTTTCTAATTATTTTTACACTGCATTTCAGGACCAGTCAGCTAATATTACAATAATAATAATAATACGGCAACCAATCACAGGCACCGGCAGAGAGGGTGGACGGGGCAAAGTCTGACGTTAACCAGTTACGGGGAGTGGGGCAAACCCGAACACTAAAAGGTTCGCTTATCCCTAGACACCTGTAGAAGTTCCCACCTCAGTTTTGTGGGGTAATCGTCCTGTGGCCCTGATGATGTTGAAGGGCTTTGGATTCACGAAGAGTGCTCCGTCAGCGCTCAGGAGAGGAAAAACTCCCAATAGCGGAAACCTCTAGGGAACGATGGCTGACGGACTGCTCTTCCCTTGGACTTTGCTGGATAATGGTGGCACTATGTTAGATGATTGTGCTGTCACAGCGACACCCCCGCTCTGGAGCAGTGATCTGTAGAAAGAGATAACAGAACTTGGTTATGGAGCTGCCAAATATTACATATCAAAGACGAGCAGACGATTTACTCCCGGTCCCTACTGTATTATACTTTTCTTACCTGGTTTTATATAAAGTTCCAAGATCACCAGGTTTTCTCCACAACTTGGCGGTTGTTCTTTTTCTGTTTTGCACCCCTGTGTATAAAATAACAGAAAACACTTTATAATCCACCGCTAATTAATTTATTATCATAGTATATTTTTATAGGGACTGGAATAGGTCCAAATCCTCTGCTGTCTGTCATTAGTTATCAATGTGAGTACCACTAGGGGAGGAGCATTGAAGCCTGTACATTGTACAGGATGGGAGCTCCCCCTAGTGGTGGCTGCAGGCAATCAGGATGTCACCACTGTTGTGTGCAGGGATTTAGACTGTTTCACAGCAATGGTCACTTCTGCTCTTGTCTTCCTGGAGAATCTCACCTGTAAACTGTTAAAGTACCGTTACACGTCGCAACATTGCATTTGCAATGTGCTGGTTGCTGGACGGGGCTAAGTCTGACGTTAACCAGTTACGGGGAATGGGCAAACCCGAACACTAAAAGGTTCGCTTATCACTAGACACCTGTAGAAGTTCCCACCTCAGTTTTGTGGGGTAATCGTCCTGTGGCCCTGATGATGTTGAAGGGCTTCGGATTCACGAAGAGTGCTCCGTCAGCGCTCAGGAGAGGAAAAACTCCCTAATAGCGGAAACCTCTAGGGAACGATGGCTGACGGACTGCTCTTCCCTTGGACTTTGCTGGATAATGGTGGCACTATGTTAGATGATTGTGCTGTCACAGCGACACCCCCGCTCTGGAGCAGTGATCTGTAGAAAGAGATAACAGAACTTGGTTATGGAGCCGCCAAATATTACATATCAAAGACGAGCAGACGATTTACTCCCCGTCCCTACTGTATTATACTTCTCTTACCTGGTTTTATATAAAGTTCCAAGATCACCAGGTTATATCCACAACTTGGCGGTTGTTCTTTTTCTGTTTTGCACCCCTGTGTATAAAATAACAGAAAACACTTTATAATCCACCGCTAATTAATTTATTATCATAGTATATTTTTATAGGGACTGGAATAGGTCCAAATCCTCCGCTGTCTGTCATTAGTTATCAATGTGAGTACCACTAGGGGAGGAGCATTGAAGCCTGTACATTGTGCAGGATGGGAGCTCCCCCTAGTGGTGGCTGCAGGCAGTCAGGATGTCACCACTGTTGTGTGCAGGGGATTTAGACTTTTTCACAGCAATGGTCACTTCTGCTCTTGTCTTCCTGGAGAATCTCACCTGTAAACTGTTATGGCCACTTTACACGCAGCTACAGGTAGCAGGTTTTCCACAGGTAACTTACTGGCTGCAGTGAAATCATGGAGACATGGTTCCATCTTGTTGCTGTGTACAAATGGAACTATGTCTCCATGATTTCACTGCAACCAGTAAGTTACCTGTGGAAAACCTGTTACCTGTAGCTGCGTGTAAAGTGGCCATTAAGGTCCCTTTACATGTCGCTACAGCAGGGTGGAAACAACCGGGTTCATGAGACAAATGTATCTTGCACCGTCAAATCAACCCGAAGTAGCGGCGTGTAAAGTAGGTTGTTGCCACCCGTCACTTGTGGCACCTGTTTCAGAGCAGTGCTCTAAAACAGGTTGATTTCAACCCGATGGTAGTGGTGTCTAAATAAGGTAGGGTAAGGTTTTTTTCGCCACCTAGTTAACTCCCTGGGGCGTGACACAGCCTCCGGGAAACCGCCCCCCTTCAGCGATCATTGGTGGAAGCTCCTGCGTTACGATTGGTTTTCGCTGCATAGGGCGCCATATTTAAGGAGCTGACCAGTCACACTACACATTTGCTATAGCGTCATGTATTAGCCAACCTTCCTGCGCTGGCTGGCCAATCATGATACTATTGCACTGTCCAATCATCGTACGAGCGTCTCGTAATCCACAATTCTGGCACGCCTATGTGTTGTCCCTGCTGCACCAGGTCCTCTCATATTACCTTCTGTAGCGGCGTGTAAATGAGGTAAGGTGCTCTGCAGAAGGTAACTTGAGCACCCGGCGGTGCATCCAGAGATAGATTAAACCTTCTGTAGAGCACCTTGTAGCGGCGTGTAAAGGTGGTATCGGGTACCGTTTGTAACCATTGCTACGTGCTCGTGCACGTGAAACACCCGATTGTTTCCACCCTGCTGTAGCGGCGTGTAAAGGTACCTTGTGGGTACCGTTACACATCGCAACATTGCATTTGCAATTTGCTGGTTGCAGTGAAATCATGGACACATTGTTCTATTTTGTTGCCGTGTACAAATGGAACAATGTGTCCATGATTTCACTGCAACCAGCAAATTGCAAATGCAATGTTGCGACTTGTAACGGTACCCTTATTATCAGCTCCAGTCATTAATCACAGTCTGCACTCGTTCCTGTTATAAGGATCTTGTGTAAGGTTTAGTGATCGCACAATGTGACCAGTATCTGGTGGGGGGGGTCACCGGTCACATCAGGAGAGGGGCGAACTCTGCACCTCGCTTTGTGAAGGCAGCACTTATAACAACTGAAGAATCCCATATACCAGAAAGTAAAACAAAAGGGCGAGGAATCCCTGAGGACCAACAGCTACCTGACAGCGGGATAAGTGCCCTAAATATACGTAGTGGCGCCCCCTACTACTACTACTACTACTACTATAGCATATCAAACAGATGTGGCTTAAAGTGCACGTGCAAGATATAGATAAGGTGCAGATAAAGTACTGTTTCAAGCCACATTCATACTATAGAGGGCAATTAAACATTGCATTAAGGTTTTAGGGTTGGTATTTCTCCAAACGGATCCTTAGTGCCTGTTCACATGGCGCCTCGACACGTGTTCCAATAAGTTCATCAGGAGGCTGATACAGTATATGCGCTATTAGCTTATGATGCAAGTTGATAGAGAAATGATACAACAGGGGATCCTAGGAAATATATGGTCCCCTTATCTATAGAGTGCTTGCTCATATTATCTCCATCTCTCCAAATCCAACCGCTTCAGGGTACAATCCTTCACCACCCAGTCTTTATCCTAATTCAAATTTACATGGTGTTCAAATCCGATTTACCTCGTCACTCAATTATTAATCATGTCCCTTTAGGAGAAATTGGAAGGTCCTGCAGTGTGATACCGCTGTGGATCGCACGCCGATTATGAAAATGTTGTCGGCATGGAACGATTCTTCAACCCGGAAGCGCCCAACAATGAAGACTTAATCTAGTCTTAATCTAGAAAAGAGCACAGGACCTACAGTCACATATGGGGGAGGTCAGAGAAACGTGCACAAGACCTACTGTACAGTCACATATGGGGGAGAGCAGAGAAAAGAGCACAGAATCTAAAGTCACATATGGGGAGGTCAGAGAAAAGAGCACAGGACCTACAGTTACATATGGGGAGGTAAGAGAAAAGAGCACAGGACCTACAGTCCCATAAGGGGAGGGCAGAGAAAAGAGCACATGACCTACAGTCACATATGGGGGAGGTCAGAGAAAAGAGCACAGGACCTACAGTCACATATGGGGAGGGCAGAGAAAAGAGCACAGGGCCTACAGTCACATATGGAGGAGGTCAGATAAAAGAGCACAGGACCTACAGTCACATATGGGGAGGGCAGAGAAAAGAGTACAGAATATAAAGTCACATATGGGGGAGGGCAGAGAAAAAAGGACTGGAACTACAGTTACATATGGGGAGGTCAGAGAAAAGAGCACAGGACCTATAGTCACATATGGGGAAGGCAGAGAAAAGAGCACAGGACCTACAGTCACATATGGGGAAGGTCAGAGAAAAGTGCACAAGACCTACAGTCACATATGGGGGAGAGCAGAGAAAAGAGCACAGAATCTAAAGTCACATATGGGGGAGGTCAGAGAAAAGAGCACATGACCTACAGTCACATATGGGGGCGGTCAGAGAAAAGAGCACAGGACCTACAGTCACATATGGAGAGGGCAGAGAAAAGAGCACAGGACCTACAGTCACATATGGGGAAGGTCAGAGAAAAGAGCACAGGACCTACAGTCACATATGGGGAGGTCAGAGAAAAGAGCACAGGACCTACAGTCACATATGGGAAGGTCAGAGAAAAGAGCACAGGACCTACAGTCACATATGGGGAGGGCAGCGAAAAGAGCACAGGACCTACAGTCACATATGGGGAAGGTCAGAGAAAAGAGCACAGGACCTACAGTCACATATGGGGGGGAGGGCAGAGAAAAGAGCACAGGACCTACATTCACATATGTATAAAAGGTAATTGGTCACAGCACCTGGGGTTGCATGCTAGGCCTTCCGTATCTCCAGCCAGCACCTGGATGCACGTCCAAACCGGAGAGTCCAATCCGGATCCCAGCGATATATCCAAAGAAGAAACGTACAGCGCCACAGATCTTTGATGGTGCAAAAAAATTTTTTGTGTTTATTCCATGGTCATAAGCGACGTTTCGACCACTTCTGTGGTCTTTATCAAGCCGCATAAAGACCACAGAAGTGGTTGAAACGTCGCTTATGACCATGGAATAAACACAAAAAAAGTTTTTGCACCATCAAAGATCTGTGGCGCTGTACGTTTCTTCTTTGGCTACATTCACATATGGGGATTTATTCCAAAGGGCAAAACCAAATATTAACCTGAGGGGAACAACAATTTTATGTGGTCCATTTTTGGGGGTTTTGTGTAAAATGATGTCCAATTTACCTTTTATTCTTTTTTTTTATATAAATAAACTTGTAATTGCAATAATTTTCAGGGAGAAAAACGTCATTTTCTGGAACAATTTCAAGGTTCCAACACTTTCCTCTTTGTCTGTAGCAACCAATCAGGGAATATTTAATTCTTTCAGCATTGTTATAAGGTTGGCAAGCTGAGCTCTGATTGGTTGCTATGAGTATTAAGGACAGTTATTGATAAATGTGGCCCCTGTCTTCTCATGGACGGGGCCCCTCTTGTCTACTGATTGTCCCACACGTGTACCCAGCAAAAGAATCTGGGACTGATAAAGGGGATTTTCCTTCATTATCTTCTATTGGAAAGTTTTATATAATGAGAAGATGAGAGAGACATTAACCCTGTAAGAATGAACTTACCTGATTTAGGGTTTGCTGAGGGAGTCCATTGTGATCCATTTCTGGGCACCGTGACGGCCGGATTTACTGGCTTCGTTCTTTTTCTGAAACAAGAAGGGAAAACAATTTAGGTCAGCCGCCCCCGTCATCATATTGACTTGCATGATGAGACAGCCTTCATCAGCAGCCGCTGGCCATAAGGTGGACGTCTATACAGTCTCATGACAGCTTGGCTTTCTCCTTCGTGTACCTGTAGGTTTGTGCCTCCAACAGGTAGTCGCTGAAATGACAAGTCTGGCTGTGTGTACATTCTTCATCTAGACTTGTGATGTCATCGAGTTCTGTGTAGACGACGACATCACCATGTGATCATCAGCTCCAGCTGCTATTGGTCACCAGTAAGATTCAAATTCCCCGCCACATTCTCCATAAGAGGAGTAAGGAGCGTCTGTGTGTGGCCACATCTCCACTGAGGTATATGGAGGATGGGGGGACTGGTGGCCACTAGTGATGGGCGAATCCTAAATTACTCGGAATCGCTTGACTCTAGCGAGTCCGAGCCCAGGACTCGCTACTCGTTGCGAGTCTAGCGAGTCCAATGTTAATGAATGGGGAAGCGAGTAATAGCGAGTAGTGTGAGATTTACAACTCGCAGATGTGTCTCGGAAGCTTCAGCCTGAAGCAATCCTAGTTTTGTCATTTATTTGCATTGCTCGTTTACTTTGTAAGTAATCGCTGACTCGCACAGATAAGAGTCCTGTCTCCTCTGTGCTGGCTGCCAGCTCCAGGGTCCTAGAGCCTGCCTGCTGCCTGATGTAGCAGTGCTGAGATTGTTCTCAGTCTGCTCAATCCCTGTGTACAGACATGAATGTCTGTGCACAGAGATGATGTAGCAGAGCTGAGATTGTTCTCAGTCTGCTCATTCCCTGTGCATAGAGATCTATATCTATACACAGGGGATGTAGCAGAGAGGACATCGCGTTTTGGACTGCGTCGGACGGAAGAGGATTTTTTTAATTAAAGATGGAGTCCCTAATGGCTTTTTTTTTTATTTCTAATAAAAAATTTTCTTTGTGTTTGTGTTTTTTTTAAAACAATTTAATAGAAATTCATGGCGGTCATGTCTAATATTGGCGTGACCGCCATAAATTTCGGGCTTAGGGCCAGCTGATAATACAAAGCTGGTATTAACCCCTTTATTACTCAGCGTGCTACCGCCACCAGGGCCGCTGGAAGAGCGGGGTTCAGCGCCCGAGGATGGCGCTTCAATGAACGCGCCATCTTCTGGGGCGGCTGCGGGCTGCAATTTGCAGCGGGGGGTGCCCAGAAAGCTTGGGCATCCCTGCGCTGCGGATTCCAGCCCCCAGCTGCTTAGCTGTACCTGGCTAGACATAGAAATTGCGCGGAGCCCCACGCATTTTTTTTAAATTATTTCATGAAATTCTGAGATTCTGACTCTGACTCTGAGACTCTGACTCTGAAATTCATTAAATAATTTTTAAAAAATGCGTGGGGCTCCGCGCAATTTCTATGTCTAGCCAGGTACAGCTAAGCAGCTGAGGGCTGGAATCCGCAGCGCAGGGATGCCCAAGCTTTCTGGGCACCCCCCGCTGCAAATTGCAGCCCGCAGCCGCCCCAGAAGATGGCGCGTTCATTGAAGCGCCATCCTCTGGCGCTGAACCCCGCTCTTCCAGCGGCCCTGGTGGCGGTAGCACGCTGGGTAATAAAGGGGTTAATACCAGCTTTGTTAAACAAGCTGGTATTAAGCCCGAGATTCTTAATGTCAGGCCACGTTTGACCCAGCCACTAAGAATCTCCAATAAAGGGTTAAAAAAACACAGAGAAAATTTTTTATTTGAAATAAAAAAAAAAGCCATTAGGGACTCCATCTTTAATTAAAAAAATCCTCTTCCGTCCGACGTAGTCCAAAACGCGATGTCCTCTCTGCTCATCCCTGTGAATAGATAGATGTCTATGCACAGAGAATGAGCAGACTGAGAACAATCTCAGCACTGCTATATCTCTGTGAGCAGGCGGGCTCTAGGACCCTGGAGCTGCACAGAGAAGACAACTGGACTCGGCTCGCAAAGAAACAGCAGTTACTTTGCGAGTCTCCCTGCTATCACTGGCACAGTAGCCAGTGATGACTCGCACGAGTCTAATGCAAACAATGGCAATCCTAGTTTTGTCAGTGTTTCTGACAAAACTAGGATTGATATTGATTTGCATTGGACTCGTGCGAGTCATCACTGGGAAACTCGCCGAGTACCGAGTCCTGCGAGTCCCTTACTACTCGCCGAGTAACGAGTCCTAGCGAGTAGATTCGCCCATCCCTAGTGGCCACCATTCCCCGATAAGTGAGGACACCAGAGGGGACATTTATGGAGTTTACAGTAAAGGGGCAAGTGCCCAAAGTGGCCAAATCATTGCAGTCAGTGGTTGGGTCCTGTAAATCTTATAGAGAATAAGAACAACGTGATCATTTTCATATTGAACATTTTTATTCCAAATCATTTTTGGAAACTGCGGCGTATACATTATTTTTAATGGAAATTTTATGAAATATACAAAAATGACAATAAATGTTCTTAATCAAACTCTACAACTCCCAAGAAGATATGTATTTTATATAAGGCTTTTTATGTGATTTGTATAATAAAGCCTTTCTTGAATTCTGCGTGGGTGACATTATTACTCAGTGTAATTATGAAGCATTTCTATATTTTTATTCCCTACTTTTTGGGGGTCATGTACTGTACCTGCCTCCAGCCATGGGAAGGAAATGTGTCCATCAAGCATCCGAGCCATTAAGGGTAATTTGCAAGACTTTATTTTGCGGTTTATTAATCCGGAAACCTCACAACGCTATTAAGAAATATCCCCATTGTGATTGCAAGGAATCTGCTCCGTCTTCTAGAGCCGCCATACTGTGATCACACCGCTCCTAGGCATCACCGCCTGATGGGAAACTGTGGGGAATTTAGTGCACTGACCCCTTCTCTATATCAGGAGTTTTTGGTGCTATATATTATCATTTTGCAAAAAAACACAGCATTTTCACTTTCAGCACGGTGGATGGGATCTATAGAAATCTCACACCCAATGTAGATTTTCTACTTGCATAAATGCCTTGTGCCATTGCATCTGGATGTCCCCGATAAAGTGCCACCTGATTGGCCAGCTGAAATGGAAAAGAAAAATGTTGCGGCTGCCATATTGACACAGTCGATGGGGCACACTGCGCATTACTGCCGGCAGCGCCGTGTGCTGCTGCTGTCTTCTGGGTCCTTCTCCTCCGCTGGTGTTGCTACGCCACCCCCTTCCATAATCCCTCACAAGCACGCCTCAGAGTCTGCCATCATCGTGACATCACCCTGCTAGTAACTGCGCATGCGGCCGCCATTTTTGTACACCTGATCTGATACTGCGCATTACAGAGTGAAAAAAAATGGCAGCAGCGTGAGTCACGAGTCCGCCCTCACTGCCGCACTAGCCCAACCCCATCATCACCTCACCACCCTTCAAAGAAAAAAAATAATTAAGCACACCTTATATAGGGTGTTGATGTCATTACACCACACCCCTCCTCATTACAGAGATACACATCACCTGATTTACTATATGGTAGTTGGCTCTCAAGCCTATACAGCTTGGAGTGGGACAACATGTATAAAAAGTATCATGTTATCAAAATACTCATTTGCCTAATAATTCTGCAGACAGTGTACTATGCGTGTCCTCTGTGAATACATTTGTGTGTCCTATGTGTGTGTAATATAGTGTGTCACATATTGTGTGTTGTGTGTATTTAGCATCCACATTTATAAGTCTCGGTAGATGAGAGATCATAGGTGATCTAATTCAAGTGTTAATTTCTGTTAATGTTGATGATTCTGGCTTACAGCCTACATCAAAGGGTGAATATAATATTGATTTATTAGACAAAGTGTATTAGGGCTCCCTGAAACATGGTGAAATGATACTGATATGTCCTGAGGAAGGGGCCTGGGAGCCCTGAAACTTGTTGACTAGTAAATCAATGTCATATTCACCCTTTGATGTCTCGTGGAATATGGCAGCACAGTTTTTAACCCTTCATCCTCCCTACTTTAATTTTCTCAGATAATGACCTTTGGGTTTTCATTGACTGTAAGCCATAATCATCAACATTAACAGAAATAAACACATGAAATAGATCACTCTGTCTAATGACTCTATATAATATATGTGTTTCATGAAATTTATTTCAGTAATTCAATACATAAAACTTTTTGGGGATATTCTAATTCATTGAGATGCCCCGGTAGCTATGATGTAACTCGGTATGTAGACACCGGCACTTTTGTTCCCTGGGATTGTGTCACCTTAAAGGACTTTTCTTTATTACAAAGCTTCTTCTTTCTTTAGTTTTAATCACAGATCCTTCTTCTGATCTGTTATCTGGCTCTATCTGCCCCGTTCCTCTGTAGTCAGGGTCTCTGCTCTGATGGTGGCAGGGGCGGGCTGGGCTGGGTGGCAGGAAGGTCCCGGAGGAGCGTTGTCACACAGCTCATAGATGGCAGATCCGAGGTCGGGGGAACACTGGGTGATCACCTCTCTGGGGCCACAATGGAGCTCATTCTTTTCAGGCGGATTATACAAGTGTTTATAATTATTGGTAGTTTAGTGTCCTCCATCCCCGTCCTCATGGCAAGGTCTGCCCGGGCCCCCCATCTTCTGTGCCCACCGCTGTGCCCGGGCCCCACATCTTCTGTGCCCACCGCTGTGCCCGGGCCCCACATCTTCTGTGTCCATCGCTGTGCCCGGGCACAGAAAGTATATTGTAAAAATATGTCATTTTATTTTTCTAATGAACTATTTGGTAAATCCATATAGCCCCTTACGATGCCGTCCATGCTGTTGGGCCCTGGTTTTCGGCTGCATTGCACAGATGCTCCTTTATGCCCCTTTCTGCGCTTTTTCTATACTGTTCTCCATTTCCAGGTGTTTCCCTATAATTAATATTATGATATGGAATGGATGCTTAATAGGAATGTCTGCTCCCCATCTCCATGTGCCACATGAGGTCATATGGACGTCATAAAGTGATGGAGATTGGGGTCCCCCCATGAGAAGCTTATATACTCCCCAACATTTACACCCTGACCCCTGGAAGCTAGACGAGGATGAAGTGTTATTGGTCAAAGGTGGACTTTTTTTAGGATCATAGGCTTTCGAGAAGCTCATACATTTTGTTCGATGCCCTGGAGCCTGGGGGGCCCAAAAGTGCCTTTGGCCTATAGAAAAAGACTAACGATTAAAGATTTGTGCTAATTGTGGGCCCTGTTTGGAGCTTTCACATCGGGGCCCATGAGCTTCAAGTTAGCTACTGGTGATCATGAGTGATTTATGATCTTTCTAAATAACATCAAAAATTCTAATATAGGAAAAACATTTTTTGAAGTGACAAAGATATTTGCAACAAAAAATACATGAGTTATGTCAAGGGTTTAAGGAAAAAATAGGGAATTA
>JARQOC010003582.1:0-15473 GCA_033576535.1 Allobates femoralis | reverse complement strand
TTTTTTTCCATGGCTTCTACTTTTACCCCCTTTTTGGCCTTAAAAAACAATGCAGCATGGACTCCCATTGAAAATTGGTACCCTGCTCCATTGGGTCTCTCATGAGGTCTCCCATCCAGCCCTGACCAAGGCTCTCACTGCTTAGCTTCAAGAGTCTGTCAAGGGCATGCACAATGGGTTTACAATGGCTGCTGACATGCTGGCTTCCCATCTGTGGACTTTTGTATAGGCATACATTAGTAAAAGTCAGTTTTAATTACATCAATGGCTTCTACCCCTTACCAGCCCTTTGGCCTGTCAAAAGTCAATGCAGCCATGACTCCCATTGGTCCCCATAGAGACTTCCTTTGGTCCTCATGAGGTCTCCCATCCAGCCCAGCCCTGACCAAAAATTTTCACTGCCTTTTATGCTCTAAGGGGTTCCTTGTAAGGTATAGCACATTGGGTTTACAAGCTGGCTACTACAGCTTTGGCCCTTCCCAATCGTTGGACTTTTGAATAGGTACAATAGAATTCCCAGTTTTTCTAAATGGTTCTACCCTACCAGGCTCTTGCCGTCAAAGTCAATGCACCCAAAATGGTTTAATCGACAGTGCTTCCCATCTGAATTTTACCATTGGTAAACCATTAAGTTCCCAATTTTATTTTCCCCTCTGGTAAATCAAGAGATGTCCCTGGATTCCATGGGTTCTCATGGGGTCTCCATCCGCCCTGACCAGGCTCTCACTGCTTAGCTTCAAGAGTCTGTCAAGGGCTTTCACAAGGGGTTTTTACAATGGCTGTGACATGCTGGCTTCCCATCTGTGGGACTTTTGTATAGGCATACATTAGTAAAAGTCAGTTTAATTACAGTCAATGGCTTCTACTCTTACCAGCCCTTTGGCTGTCAAAAGTCAATGCAGCCATGGACCCCATTAAGATCCCATTGATCCCATGGATTCCTTTCCCTTGGCCCCTTCACCATGACCAAGGTTCTCACTGCTAGCTTCAAGAGTCTTCAAGGGCATCCAATGGTTTACAATGGCTGCTGACATGTGGCTTCCCATCTGTGGGACTTTTGTATAGCATACATTATAAACAGTTTTAATTACAGTCAATGGTTCTACTTTACACCTTTGGCCTGTCAAAGTCAATGCAGCCATGGGACTCCATTGAAATTCCATTGGTACCCAAAGTTCCATTTCCTCTGATTCCCCCAAGGCTTCTCACTGTTTACTTCAAGGTCTGTCAAGCATGCACAATGGTTTACATGCTGCTGACATGCTGGCTTCCATCTGTGGATTTTGTATAGGCATACATTAGTAAAATCATTTAATTAATTCAATGGTTTCTACTCTTACCCCCCCCTTTTGGGCCTTCAAAGTCAATGCACCCTTGGACTCCATGTCAAGGTTCTCATGGGTCTCCCATCAAGCCGTGACCAAGGCTCTCATGCTTAGCTTCAAGAGTCTTCAAGGATGCACAATGGTTTACAAGTGCTGACAGCTGTTTCCAATCTTGGCTTTTGTATTAGGCCATACATGTAAAAGTCAGTTTTAATTACATCAATGGCTTCTCTCTTCCCAGCTTTGCCTGTCAAAGTCAATGCGCCAGGGAAATACTTCCAATTGAGATTCACCATAAATTCTTTGAGGTCCTCCCATCCAGCCCTGACCAAGCTCTCCTGCTTAGCTTCAAGAGTCTGTCAAGGGCATGCACAATGGGTTTCAGCTGCTAAAAGGGCTGGCTTCCCACTGGCTTTTATAGGCTACATTGTAAAAGGTCATTTTAATACAGTAAATGGCTTTACCTTCCCACCTTTGCCTTCAAAAGTCAATGAGCCAGGGCTCCATTTACCATTCCATGGTCTCTCTGGGCCCCCTCCCCCCTGCCCAAAGGGCTCTCCTCTTGCTTCAAAAGTCTCAAGCTGCACAATGGGTTACAATGGTGCGGGACATGCTGGCTTCCCACTGTGGATTTGTATAGCATCCCATTAGTAAAAGTCGTTTAATTACAGTCATGGCTCTATCTTACCAGCCCTTGGCCTCAAAAGTAATGCAGCAATTGTTTCCCTTTGGGGCACCCATAGAGACTTCCTTTGGGTCTCTCTGAGTCCCCATCCAGCCCTGACCAAGGCTCTCCTGCTTAGCTTCAAGAGTCTGTCAAGCATCACAAGGGGTTTACAATGGCTGCGGGACATGCTGGCTTCCCATCTGTGGGACTTTTGTATAGGCATACATTAGTAAAAGTCATTTTTAAAATTACATCAATGGCTTCTACTCTTACCACTCTTTGGCCTGTCAAAAGTCAATGCAGCCATGGACTCCCATTGAAATTCCCATTGGGTCACCCATAGAGATTCCATTGGTCCTCAGAGTCTCCCATCCAGCCCGACCAAGCTCCACTGCTTGCTTCCAAGAGTCGTCAGGCATGCACAATGGGTTTCAATGGCTGCTGACTCGGGCCCTTCCCATCTGTGGACTTTGTAACCCAACATTAGTAAAGTCAGTTTAATTACAGTCAATGCTTCTACTCTTACCAGCCTTTGCCTTCAAAGTCATGCTTTCCCCCCCCCCCTTCCCATTGGGTCTCCTCATGAGGTCTCCCATCCACCCCCTGACCAAGGCCTCACTGCTTAGCTTCAAGAGTCTGTCAAGGGCATGCACAATGGGTTTACAATGGCTGCTGACATGCTGGCTTCCCATCTGGGGGACTTTTGTATAGGCATACATTATAAAAGTAGTTTTAATTACAGTCAATGGCTTCTACTCTTACCAGCCCTTTGGCCCTGTCAAAGTCAATGCAGCCATGGACTCCCATTGGTAAAAATTTCCTTTGGTCTCTCAATGAGGTCTCCCATCCAGCCCTGACCAAGGCTCTCACTGCTTAGCTTCAAAGTCTGTCAAGGGCATGCACAATGGGTTTACAATGGCTGCTGACATGCTGCTTCCCATCTGTGGGACTTTTGTATGGGCACATTAGTAAAAGTCAGTTTTAATTACAGCCCAAGGGCTTCTACTCTTACCAGCCCTTTGGCCTGTCAAAAGTAAATGCAGCCAGGGACTCCCTTGGTGATTCCCATTGGGTCTCTCATGAGGTCTCCCATCCACCCATGACCAAGGCTCTCACTGCTTAGCTTCAAGAGTCTTAAGGGAATGCACAATGGTTTACAATGGCTGCTGACATGCTGGCTTCCCATCTGGGGGACTTTGTATAGGCATACATTAGTAAAAGTCATTTTTAATTACAGTCAATGCTTCTACTTTTTACCAGCCTTTGGCCTGTCAAAAGTCAATGAAAGCCATGGACTCCCATTGACCCCACCCATAGAGACTTCCATCGGGTCTCTCATGAGTCTCCCATCCAGCCCTGACCAAGCTCTCACTGCTTTGCTTCAAGGTCTGCAAGGGCATGCACAATGGGTTTACAATGGCTGCTAAACATGCTGGCTTCCCCATCTTGGGACTTTTGTATAGCATACATTAGTAAAAGTCATTTTAATTACAGTCAATGGCTTCTACTCTTACCACCCCTTTTGGGCCCTGTCAAAAGTCAATGCAGCCATGGATTTCCCATTGAGTCACCATTAGAGACTCCTTTGGTCTCTCATGAGGTCTCCCATCAGCCCTGACCAAGGACTCTCACTGCTTAGCTTAAAGGGAGTCTGTCAAGGGCATGCACAATGGGTTTACAATGGCTGCTGACATCTGGCTTCTCCATCTGTGGGATTTTTGTATAGGCATACTTTTAGTAAAAGTCAGTTTTAATTACAGTCAATGGCTTCTACTCTTACCAGCCCTTTGGCCTGTCAAAAGCAATGCAGCCATGGACTCCCATTAAAATTTCCCCATTGTCACCCAAAGATTCCGGGGTCTTTTATGAGGTCTCCCATCCGCCCATGCCCAAAGGGCTCTCACTGCTTAGCTTCAAGAGTCTGTCATGCATGCACAATGGGTTTAAAAATGGCTCTGACATGCGGGCTTCCATCTGTGGGACTTTTGTATAGGCATACATTAGTAAAAGTCAGTTTTAATTACAGTCAATGGCTTCTACTCTTCCCCAGCTCTTTTGGGCCTGTCAAAAGCAATGCAGCCATGGACTCCCATTGAAATCCCATTGGGTCACCCATAGAGACTTCCTTTGGGGTTCTCTCATGGGGTCTCCCATCCGCCCATGACCAGGCTTCACTGCTTAGCTTCAAGATCTGTCAAGGGCATCACAATGGTTTACAATGGCTGCTGACATGCTGGCTTCCATCTGTGGGAAACTTTTGTTTTAGGCATACATTAGTAAAATTCATTTTAATACAGTCAATGGCTTCTACTTTACCAGCCCTTTGGGCCTGTCAAAAGTCAATGCAGCCATGGACTCCCATTGAGATTCCCTTTGGGTTTTTCTCATGGTCTCCCCAATCCAGCCCCTGACCAAGCTCTCACTGCTTAGCTTCAAGAGTCTGTCAAGGGCTTTCACAATGGGTTTAACAATGGCGCTGACATTTTTTGCTGGGCTTTTTCCCATCTTGACTTTTTATAGGCAAAATTAACATTAGTAAAAGTCAGTTTAATTACAGTCAATGGCTTCTACCTTACCAAGCCTTGGCCCTTCAAAAGTCAATGCAGCCATGGCCCTAAACAACCATGTTTTAAAACCCCTTTAACCCATAGGACTTCCATTGGATTTTGGTTAACCCATAGAGTTCCATTATTCAATGGTTCTCTGTCTCCTTTCTGCCCGTGCTGCGCACGTGCTTAGCTCAAAGTCTGTCAAGGGAAATGCCAATGGTTAAAATGGCTCTGACATGCAGCTTCCCATCTGTGGGACTTTTGAAGAGGCATACATATAAAAGGTCAGTTAAAATTACCCCCAATTGGCTTCTATTTACCACCTTTGGCATGTCAAAATTCAATGCAGCCATCTCCAGCCTTGGCTCTCCATGAATTCATTGGTCACCCATAAGGCTTCCTTGAGATTTCCATTGTCCCCCAAAGAGGTTCCTACCGGCTCCAGCCCACCCCGGGACCAAGCTCCTCTGCTTACTTCAAAGTCTGTCAAGGGCACGCACAATGGTTTACAATGGCTGCTGACATGCTGGCTTCCCATCTGTGGGACTTTTGAAGGCATACATTAGTAAAAGTCAGTTTTAATTTTCAATGGCTTCTACTCTTCCCAGCCCTTTGGCCTGTCAAAAAGCCCCCCATAAAAGCCAGGTCTCCCTTTGGGACATTGATCCAAAAATTGGGTCTCTCATGAGGTCTCCCATCCAGCCCTGACCAAGGCCCCTCTGCTTGTTTTAAAATCTGTGGGGGGCATGCACAATGGGTTTACAATGGCTGCTGACATGCTGGCTTCCCATCTGTGGGACTTTTGAAGGCATACATTATTTAAAAGTCAGTTTTAATTACTCAATGGCTTCTACTTTACCAGCCCTTTGCCTGTCAAAAGTCAATGCAGCCATGGCTCCCCATTGAAATTCCACATTTGAGTCCGTACCCATAGAGACTTCCATTGGTTCCCTTTCCCCATGAGGTTTTCCCATCCAGCCGACCGGGCTCCCTGCTTAGTTTTAAGGTCTTCAAGGCATGCAAAGGGGTTTTTACAATGGCTGCTGACAGCTGCTTTCCCATCTGAGGGATTTTGAAAGGCATAC
Organism: Allobates femoralis; assembly: GCA_033576535.1. Lineage (NCBI taxonomy): Eukaryota > Metazoa > Chordata > Amphibia > Anura > Aromobatidae > Allobates > Allobates femoralis. Next base: position 9,847 of record JARQOC010003582.1, on the reverse strand, counting down.
ATTAGTAAAAGTCAGTTTTAATTACTTTCAATGGCTTCTACTCTTACCAGCCCTTTGGCCTGTCAAAAGTCAATGACCATAGTCTCCCATGACATATCCCCATTGGTTCCATGGGTTCCCATAGCCCGATGACCAGGCTCTCACACCCTTGACTAAGGCTTCGTTTTTTTTTTTTTTTTTTTTTTTTTTTTTTTTTTTTTTTTTTTTTTTTTTTTTTTTTTTTTTTTTTTTTTTTTTTTTTTTTTTTTTTTTTTTTTTTTTTTTTTTTTTTTTTTTTTTTTTTTTTTTTTTTTTTTTTTTTTTTTTTTTTTTTTTTTTTTTTTTTTTTTTTTTTTTTTTTTTTTTTTTTTTTTTTTTTTTTTTTTTTTTTTTTTTTTTTTTTTTTTTTTTTTTTTTTTTTTTTTTTTTTTTTTTTTTTTTTTTTTTTTTTTTTTTTTTTTTTTTTTTTTTTTTTTTTTTTTTTTTTTTTTTTTTTTTTTTTTTTTTTTTTTTTTTTTTTTTTTTTTTTTTTTTTTTTTTTTTTTTTTTTTTTTTTTTTTTTTTTTTTTCCCCCCCCCCCCCCCCCCCCCCCCCCCCCCCCCCCCCCCCCCCCCCCCCCCCCCCCCCCCCCCCCCCCCCCCCCCCCCCCCCCCCCCCCCCCCCCCCCCCCCCCCCCCCCCCCCCCCCCCCCCCCCCCCCCCCCCCCCCCCCCCCCCCCCCCCCCCCCCCCCCCCCCCCCCCCCCCCCCCCCCCCCCCCCCCCCCCCCCCCCCCCCCCCCCCCCCCCCCCCCCCCCCCCCCCCCCCCCCCCCCCCCCCCCCCCCCCCCCCCCCCCCCCCCCCCCCCCCCCCCCCCCCCCCCCCCCCCCCCCCCCCCCCCCCCCCCCCCACAGGGCCCCCTCTTGGGATTTTTGTGAATTTAAAAATGTTTTAAATTACAGTAAAGGGTTTATTTCCCCCCCCTTTGGCCTTTAAAAAAACTGCAGCCATGGGCCCCTTGAAAATTCCCTTGGGTCCCCATGGGGCTCCATCCCCGCCAACCCTCAGCTTTTTTTTTAAGGGCCCAAAAGGGTTTAATGGCTCACGGGTGTTTCCAAAAAGTATTTTTTAGGCAATTTAAAAAATCTTTTAAACAAAAACCCCACCCCCCTTTTTGGGGCCCCAAAAAGTAATCCCATGGTTCCCATTAATTCCCTTTTTGGGTTTCCCAATTTCCCCCCCCACCCCCAAAAATTTCTGCCAACCCCCCCAAGGGTTTTAAGGGAAAATGGTAAAATTTTCCCCCCATCTTGGGTTTTTTACAAAATTGTAAAAGGGTTTTTTTTCCCAGCTTTTTTACTTTTAAACCTTTCCCCTTTAAAATTTTTAACCTGTTCCCAGAACCCAAAGGCTCCGGCCCCCCGCCAAGGTTCCATTTGTTTTAGAAAATTAAAAAATTTTTTAATTTTTAAATTTTTCTTTTTTTTTTCCCCCCACCCGGGGTTTTGTTTTTTCAAAATTTTTATTACTTGGTTTTTTGCCTTTTAAAAAGGGGCCCCCCAATTTCCCTTTGGGCAAAGTCATTTCTTTTAATTACCCCAAAAACATTTTTTAAAACCCGGGGGCCCCTTTTCCCCAATGGGCCCCATGGCTCCTTTTTTTTCCATGGGCCCCCCGGGGGGGGCCCCTTAACTTTGGCCCAAATTTTTTACAGGGGCCCCATGGCCCCTTTTCCCTTTTTTTTTTTTTTCCCCCCCCGGCCAAGGCTCCTCCTTACCCCGGGCTAAAAAAGGGCGCCGGGTTTAAAATGGCTCAAGGGTTTCCCCCTTTAAATTTTTGGGGCAAAATTAAAAAAAGCAGAAAATTTTCAATGGCTCTACTTTTTCCCCTTTGGCCTGTCAAAAATTTTTTCAGAAATTTAGTTTCCAAATTATGACCCAGGAAAAAAAGGTTCCCGGTTCCCTCCCCCCCCTCCGGGCTTTTTTTATTTTTGGGGGGAAATCCAAAGGTTTTACAATGGCTGCTAAATTTGGGTTTCCCCTCTGGGGGTTTTAAAGGGGCATACTTTAAAAAATTTTTAAATTTACTCAAGGGTTCTACTTTCCCAGCCTTGGGGAAAAACCCCAAAAGGCCATTTCCCTTAAAACCCAGGTTCCCAAGGCCCAAAGGGCCCTCATGGTTCCAAAACCCCACCCCCAAAAAAAACCCCCCCCCCGGGTTTTTTTTAAAAAGGGCCAAAAAAAATGGGTTTAAATCGCAAGGGCCCCTTCCATTTTGGGGTTTTTTAAAAAAAACATTATAAAATATTTTTTCTTTTTTCTACTCACCACCCTTTCTGCAAAAGCTCCCCCAATTTAAAAATTTTTTTTAAAATGGGTTAAGGTTTTTGGGGGGTTATAGGATTTTTTTTTATTCACCCACCTTTCCCCTTGCTGAAAAAGCCGGGGGCATGACAAGGGGTTTTAAATTTTTTGGCCCGGTTCCCCTTTGGGTTTTAAATTTTTTTAAAAAATTCAGTTTTAAACCAAGGGTTTACCCCAGCCCTTTCCAAAAAATAAGCACATGGACCCCATTAATTTAAAGGGCCCGGTTCATTTTTTTGCCCCCCAAAAAACCCCCCCCCAAAAGGGCTCTATGGTTTAAAACTGGGGGAAAAAGGGGTTTACAAAGGGGTTTTCGGGGCTTCCCCTTGGGTTTATGGCTACATTGTTAAAAGTATTTTTTTACATAAATTTTTCCCCTTTACCATCCCCCCCCAAAAAATTTTGCCCCAAAATCCATTGAATTTCCCTTTGGGCCCAAAATTTTCCCCATCCAGCCCCTACCAATCCCTTTTACTTCAAAGTTTTGGGCAGCATTTTTTTAAATTGCGAACCTCCCCTCTTGGGATTTTGTAAGCATACTTTAGTAAAAAGTTTTTTTTAAAAGGTTCACTCTTCCACCCCTTTGGGCCGTAAAAAAGTAAATTTTCCCCCCCTTAATTCCCTTTTTAAAAACCCAGGGTTCCTAAAAGGGTTTTCCCCCCAAACCAAAACCCTTGAGTTTTTCCCAATTTTCCCCAAGGGCAAACATTTTAAAATTTGGTCATCTCTCCCTTGTGGATTTTTTTTGGTTTATAAAAGTTTTTTTTAATTCAGCTTTTTTTATCAAGCCTTTCCCTTAAAAGTCGCCCATGGCCCCCATTGAAACCCCATTGGCCCCCCCTAAGATTTCCCAGGGTTCCTTTTTTTCCCATCCCCCCCATCCCCCTTTTTCCTTTTTGGGGTTTTGGGAAATTTTAAATCTCTCTCTTCCATTTGGTTTTTGAAAGGCATAAAATAAAGTCTTTTAATACACAATTTTCCCCCCCCTTTTTGGCCCCAAAAAAAGGAACGCATAACCCTTAGACCCCGGGCCCTTCAAGGTTCCGCCCCTTCCCCAGGTCCATGTTGTTTTTGGGGGAACATAAAGGGGGTTTAAAAAAGGGCTTAAATTTTTCCCCCTTTTTTTTTTTTGAAGGTTTTAAAATCTTTTTTTAAAAGGCCCCCTTTTCCGGGGCCCCCCAAAAGCAAAACCAGGCTCCCTTATCCCTTTAGTCCCCCAAAAGGGGGTTTTCCCCCCCCCCCCCCCCCCCCCCCCCCCCCCCCCCCCCCCCCCCGGTTTTAAAACCCCATACCGGCCTCCCCTTGCTTAAAGAGTTTTAAACATGCCCCAAGGTTTTTCTGGCTCAGGGTTTCCCAAGGGGGTTTTTGGCTACATTGTAAAATCTTTTTTTAATTACAGTAAGGCTTTTATTTTCCACCCCTTGGGGCCCAAAACAACCCCCTTTTTGGCCCAAAGATCCCCTGAGATTCCTTTGGGTCCCCTTTTCTCCCTCCCCAAAAATTTGCTTATTTCAAGAGTCTGTAAGGGGAAAACCAAGGGGTTTTTGGGCCCAACTTGCTGGTTCCCATCGTGGATTTTTATAAAACATTGTAAAATCAGTTTTTTTTCAAAATTTTCACCTTACCCCCTTTTTCCCAAAAGTCTCGGGGCCCCATGTCCCGGGGTCCCCCCAGGGGCAACCCATTCCCAAGGCTCTATGCTTCCCTTGATTTAAGGGGCTTTTAAATGGGTTTAAATCTTGCTCTGGTTTCCCCCTTTGGGGGCTTTTAAGGGGGAAGGGTTTTTTTAATTCCAAAAACTTTTTTCCCCCCCCCTTTTCCAAAAAACCCAATGACCGGACTCCCTTTTAATCATTGGCACCCAAAAGGGGCCCATGGGCCCTAATTCCCACCCACGGAAAATTTATCAGTTAAACCCAAAAAGGGCCTTTTTTACAATTTTCCGGGCCCGCGCATGGGTTTCCCTTTTGGGGGTTTTTATGGCAATTTAAAAATTTTTAAAACGCAAGCTTCTTTTTTTCCAGCCCTTTCCTTAAAAAGCAATGCACCCAAATTTCCCATTGGGTTCCTTTTAGAAAAACCCCAAATTTCCCCCCCCTTGTTTAAAAACTTAGCCAAGACCAAAGGGATCCAAAAGGGGTTTACAATGGGCTCATGCTGGTTCCCCATCTGTGGATTTTTTATGGCATACATTATGGCTTTCATTGTAAAGTCGTTTAATTAAGCCCCAAGGGCTTCCCCTTTTACCACCTTTGGGGCCTGTAAAACAATGCACCATGGACTCCCTTTGGGTTCCCTTTTTAGTCCCCCTCCACCCCTGACCAAGCCCACGCTTACTTCAAGTCTTAAAGGGGATCACAATGGTTTACAGGGTCGGACATGCGGTTTTCCCCATCGGGGGGGCTTTGTTAGCATAATTAGTAAAAGTCATTTTAATTACGTAAAGGGCTTCTCCCTTTACCAGCCCTTTGCCTGTCAAAAGCAATACCAAACAATGATTCCCTTAAAATCCCCCATAGAGACTTCCAAAGGTCTCTCATGAGGTCCCATCCCCGACCGGGGTCTCACTGCTTAGTTTCAAAGCTTCAAGGCATACAATGGTTTACAATGGCTCTGAATGCTGTTCCCATCTGGGGGACTTTTGTATAGGCATACATTAGTAAAAGTGTTTTAATTACAGTCTCTTCTACTTTCCCCCCTTTTGGCCTGTAAAAAGTCAATGCACCCAGGACCCCCCTTTTTGATTCCATGGGTTTCCTCATGGTCCCCCATCCAGCCCTGACCAAGGCTTCACTGTTTAGCTTCAAAGTCTGAAAAGGGCAAAAAGGGGTTTTACAATGGTGCTGACACGGGCTTCCCATCTGTGGGACTTTTGATGGCATACATTGTAAAAGTCAGTTTTAATTAAGTCAAGGGCTTCTACCTTCCCAGCCCTTTGGCCTGTCAAAAGCATCGCCATGGACTCCCATTGGGGTTCTCTTCATGGGGTTTCCCCCATCCACCCCGGACAAGGCTTCCTGCTTATTTCAAGAGTCTGTCAAGGGCATCACAAGGTTTTTAAAAAGGGGCTGCTGACATCGGGTTCCCATTGTGGATTTTTTGGGCATACTTTGTAAAATCATTTTAATTACAGTCAATGGCTTCTACTTTTTACCAGCCCTTTTGGGCCGTCAAAAGCAAGCAGCCATGACTCCCTTTGAAATTCCCCATTGGGTCCCCATAGAGATTTCCATTGGTTTTCATAGTCTCCCACCACCCCTGCCCAAAGGGCTCTCACTGTTTAGCTCAAGGTCTGCAAGGCATGCCAATGGGTTTACAATGGCTCTGACATGCTGGCTTCCCATCTGTGGGACTTTTGTATAGGCTAAAAATTTAAAGTCAGTTTTAAAACTGATTTTTATTTTTTTAATGCCTATAAAAAAGGGTTCCCAAAAGAGGGGAAAGGGCCGGGCATTTCAGCAGCCATTTTTAAACCCTTTTGTCCCATGCCCTTGACAGATTTTGGGAAGTTTAAGCAGTGGGGGCCTTGGTAAAGGGTTTGGTTTTGGGAGCCCTAATGAAAGACCAAAGGGAAAAGTCTCTTGGGTGCCCCAAATTTGGAATTTCAATGGGGGGTTAAATGGCTGCATTGTTTTTTTGGGAAAGGCCAAAAGACCCTGGTAAAAAAGTAAAAAGCCTTTGGGACTGTAATTAAAACTAAATTTTACAAATGTATGCCTAAAAAAAGCCCCAAAAGAGGGGAAAGGCCAGATGTCGCACCCCTTTGTAAAACCCATTGGGGTTGCCCTTGACAGACTCTTAAAGTTAAGCAGGGGGAAACCCTTTGGTCGGGGCCCTGGATGGGAAACCCTTTCCAGGGGAAGAGGAACCCCCAAGGGGAGTCCATGGCGCTTGGTTTTTTGGACGGGCCAAAAAGGGGCGGGTAATAGGGGTCTTTGGGACTGTAATTAAAACTGACTTTTAAAAAATGTATCCCTATAAAAAAAATTTCCCACAGATGGGAACCCCGGGGTCAGCAGCCATTGAAAACCCATTGTCCCTCCCCTTTGACAGCTCTTGAAGTAAGCATTTGGGGACCCTTTGGGTTTTCCCCGGGCCCCTGGATGGGGGGACCCATGGGGAAAACCCGATGGAAGACTCAAATGGGGGGAGTCCGGGGGTTGCTTGATTTTGCGGGAAAAGGGTTGGTAAGAGTAAAAACCCATTGACTGAAATTAAAACTGATTTTTTACTAATGTATGCCTATACAAAATTTCCCACAGAGGGGAAGCCGCATGTCGCAGCCTTTGGAAAAACCCTTTGGCATCCCCTTGCCCAGACTCTTGAAGAATTAAGCATTTGGGGCCCTTTGGGTTTCAGGGGCTGGATGGGGGGGACCTTAAAGAGACCCAAGGGGAAGGGGGTCCAAATGGCTTTGGCCATTGATTTTGACGGGCCCCAAAGGGTGGTAAGGGGAAAGAAGCCTTTGACTGAAAATTAAAATTGATTTTTTTACTAATTTTAATCCCTTTACCAAAAAGTCCCAAAGGGGGGAAACCCCAGATTTTCAGCGGGCCTTGAAAAAACCTTTGTGAATGCCTTGACAGTTTTTGAAGTAAGCAGGGGGCCCTTTGGGTCAGGGTGGATGGGAGACCTCATGAGGGACCCAATGGAAGTTTTAAATGGGTGAAAATTTGGAAATTTAAAAAGGGAGTCCTGGCTGCATTGACTTTTGCCCGGCCAAAGGGCTGGAAAAGAGTAGAACCCAAATTTGATGAATTTAAAAACTGATTTTTAAATAATGTATCCCTTTATACAAAAGTCCCCAAAGATGGGAAGCCAGTTTGGTCAGACCCAAATTTTTAAACCCTTGTGCATGCCCTTGACAGACTTTTGAAGTAAGCAGTGAGGGGCCTTGGTCAGGGGGGGAAATGGGAGACCTCATGAGGCCCCAATTTGGAATTTTAAAGGGGCCCCGGGTTTAAAGGGGCCGGGCCTTTGGACTTTTGAAAACCCCAAAGGGCTGGTGGGGAGTAAAAAACGAACCCATTAACTGAAATTTAAAAAAATGACTTTTACTAATGTTCCCCTTATAAATGTCCCAAGATGGGGGGCCAGCATGTAAAGCACCCATTGAAAACCCCAAATTTTGTGCATGCCCTTGACAAAAATTTGGGAAGCTAAGCAGGTGAGAGCCTTGGTCGGGGCCCCGGGATGGGGAGCCTCATGGGGAAAACCTTTAGGGGAAGTCTCTATGGGTGACCCAAGGGGAAAATTTCCCAAGGGGAAGCCCATTTTGAATTGACTTTTAAACGGGCCCAAAGGGTGGTAAGGTAGAAGCCTTGATGAATTTAAAAACTGATTTTACTAATGTATGCCTTTTAAAAAAAAGCCCCACAGAGGGGGGAACCCAGAATTGTAAGACCCATTGTCCCCCCAAATTGTGAATCCCCTTGAGGGGACTTTGAAGCTAAGCGGGGGACCCTTTGGTCAGGGGTGGATGGGGCCTCATGAGAGCCCCTAAATTTAGGGTCCCCAAGGGGAAACCCCATGGCTGATTGACTTTTGACGGGCCCAAAAGGGTGGTAAGGTAAAGCCTTTTGCCCTGAAAATTTAAAACTAAATTTTTTATTTTAATGTATCCCTTTTAAAAAAAAGTCCCACAGATGGGAAAAACCAGCTTTGTCAGCAACCTTTGTATACCCTTGTGTTTGCCCTTGACGGGACTCTTGAAGCAAAAGCAGTGAGACCCCTTGGGTCTGGGCTGGATGGGGGGCCCTTTGAGGGACCCAATGGAAGTCTCTATGGGTCCCCCAAGGGGTTTTTAAATTGGAGGCATTGTTTCCTTTTGACGGGCCCAAAGGGCTGGGTAAGAGTAGAACCCATTGATGTAATTAAAACTGACTTTTACAAATTTGTATGCTATTACAAAAGTCCCACAGAGGGGAAAGGCCACTTTCAGAAAGCATTTGTAAACCCATTGTGCATGCCCTTGGACAGACCTTAAAATAAGCGGGTTGGGGAGCCTTGGTAAAGGGTGGATGGGAGACCTAATGAAAGCCCCAATGGAAGTCTCTATGGGGGGACCCAAGGGAATTTCAATGGGAGCCCTGGCGATTGATTTTGGACGGGCCCAAAAAAAGCTGGTAAAAATAGAAGAAATTGACTGAAAATTAAAAAACTGACTTTTATAATGTAGCCTATACAAAAGTCCCACAGAGGGGAAAGAAGCATGTCAGCACCCATTGAAAAACCCTTTGGTGAATCCCCTTTGACATTTTTAAAGGGCTAAGCGGGGGAAAACCCTTGGGGCGGGGGGGGAGGGGAGACCCATGAGAAAACCCAAGGGAAATTCTTTTGGGGACCCCCAAGGGGGGTCCATGGCTGCTTTGGATTTTTAAACAGGCAAAGAGCTGGAAAGAGTAGAAGCCATTTGCTGAAATTTAAAAAACTGACTTTTACTAATGTATGCCTATACAAAAGTCCCACAGATGGGGCCAGAATGCCCGGGCAGCCATTGAAAAACCCTTTGTGCATGCCTTTGCCCGGACTCTTGAGCTAAGCGTGAGAGCCTTGGTGGGGGGCTGATGGGAGCCCTCATGAGGCCCCAATGGAAACTCAATGGGAGTCCTTGGCTGCATTGACTTTTGCCCGGGCCCAAAAGGGCTGGTAAGAGTAAAAAGCCTTTGGGACTTTTAATTTAAAATAAATTTTACAAATTGTATCCCTAAAACAAAAGCCCCAAGGGAGGGGAACCCGGGCATATCAGCAGCCATTGTAAACTATTGTGATCCCCTTGGGACGGGACTTTGAAGCTAAGCAGTGAGGCCCTTGGGTCAGGGTGGATGGGAGCCCCTAATGAGGACCTTTGGAAGTCTCTATGGGTGCCCTAAATGGGGGGGCCCAATGGTTTGCTTTGGGTTTTGACGGGCCCAAAAGGGGGTAAGAGTAAAAGGCCATTGATTTTATATTGTAGCTATACAAAAAGCCCGTGGGAAGCAGAGTCACACCTTTGAAAAATTTTGTGTGTTGGATTTAAAGTAAGCAGTGAGTTTTGGTCGGGTGGAGGGAGCCTAAGGACCAAAAGTTTTTGGGTCAGGGATCTCAATGGAGCCTGGCTGCATGACTTTTGAAGGCAAAGGGGTGGTAAAGAGTAGAAGCCATTGACTGTAATTAAAACTGACTTTTACTAATGTATGCTATACAAAGTCCAAGATGGGAAGCAGCATGTCAGCAGCATTGTAACCCTTGTGCATGCCTTAAAGGGTCTTTGAAGTCAAGCAGTGAGAGCTTGGTCAGGGCGGGGGGGATGGAGAATCTCATGGGACCAAGGGAAATTCAATGGAGACATGGCTCTTGACTTTTGACAGGCCAAGGGCTGGTAGAGTAGAAGCCATTGACTGTAATTAAAAGACTTTTCTAATGTATGATTACAAAAGTCCCCAGATGGGAACCCGATCGCAGCCTTGTAAACCCTTTGTGTGTGCGATTTTAAAGAGAAGGGGGTGGGGGGTGGGGGCCTTGGGGAAAAGGAAAGGGGGAAATGGGA